>PVHP010005409.1:37333-65524 GCA_004024765.1 Zapus hudsonius
AGAGAGAGAGAGAGAGAGAGAGAGAGAGAGAGAGAGAGAGAGAGAGAGAGAGAGAGAGCACCAGGGCCACCACCTTGTGGGTCTGGCATATGTGGGTCCTGGGGAATTGAACCCGGGTCCTTAGGCACTGGAGGTGAGTGCCTTAACTGCTGATCCATCTCTCCAGCCCTGATTTCCTTTGTTATATGAAGATTCTTGCCCATTGTTTACAAAAATGCTAAGGAGCATGTAGGCACAGCGTAAGCACCTTGCCTTAGTCGTTACACGGTTTACAAATGTTGTTGTTTGCTGCTTCTTCTAAAATACAGACCTAATGAGAAGATTGACTTATGATTTATGAAGTACTGTTTTCTTTATCTATAAATGGCAGGCTATTAATGAGCATCTATATAATCACATATAATCAAAGACGTGTTAAGCATTAATTAGAAACCATTTGTTATATTGTTCTTTTCGTGTATTCGTTAGCATAGAACTAGAGGACTGCACATTTCAACTGTGAGTTTACAGAATGATGGTAAATTCACCGAAAGGAGAAGGGGAGTTATTTGTAAAAGCTGGATTAGCCTGAGTGGACATGAAATAAGAACTGTTGGTTTAAAATAACTCTCAAATGCCCATTAGTAACAGGAGATGGTGAACCTGTCTGCCTCAATAAAATCTGTTCTATATGGTTCTGTGTTTGCTGTAAATATCCTGAAATTTTGAATATGTCAACTGTTGGACAATTCAGATGATCAGAAATTCCTTAATTTGAGGGTCTTTGTGTTAAATCAGGACTGGGCATTTTGGAATAAAATCTGACTGAGTTGAATAATTGCAGAACAAGTTTTAGAAAATCTGATACTCAATAGACATGTAAAAGATGGAAGTGAAAATCACTAGCCAACAAAAACTCAAATCAAGAGGAAGTGAACCCAACACAGATAGCAAAAGTAAAAGTAAAGGCGATGAAGGGTAAATTCTAGGAGAGGCAGCACTCTCTGGCTTACAATCACAATAGAAAGCTCTGTGGAAAATCAGATGACCAATGATAGGACCGCAATATCCGTATGCTTGATGCATGGTAAATGTTAATGTGAAGATAATTTCTATTTTTTTATAAATGCAGGTCTCAGCCTCAGAATTTTCAGTGCAAACTATAAATCACAGAGTGTAAGAAACAAAACTAATTAGGTTTCCTAGTGTATTTTAGGCAGTAAAACCTTTTCCCCAGTGCTTTTAGAAAACATGAGTTATGGAAAAGCAGAAAAAGTGTGGAGAAAATGAGATAAAAAGAAAGATTTCTTCCTCCCTGGTCTTCTCACACTGGGAAAACGAAAGAGTTCAGAAGAAAAGCTTAGTCTCTCATAGTGACTGAAAGTCAGACCTTGTCATGGCATTGGGCAAAATACCTCGGGCATAACAAGCTAACTAGAGTTTCTTAATGACATGAAACTGTTTCCATCAGTTGTACCATATATTGTTGCTACACATCTTAATTCCTTAGAGTTCATTGTTTAAAGTGAATTATATGTCCATGTTTTCAATATCAACTGGTCATATAATCATATTCCACATAGGACTAGTATATTTGTAAAAATGATGCTAGAATATGACATATTAAACATCCTATAATAATTTGAACTATAAATAAATAATACAGATACTCAAAATAAACAGAAATATAACACCACATTAAAAATGAAACCAATCGACCTAAATGAATTTATCTATAACTGTCTTTTGTTTTCACTTACATAACAACTGTACCAGGAGGAACTGGAGCCACACATACCATGTCCCTCAAGGAAGTATTTCGAAACCAGTTCATGTATTATTTATGAGAAGAAGCAATCTCAGATGTGAAAGACCTCAAATAACTTATTCCATCAATAATCTTCATAAAATTATTTTCTAAAACGCGTGCCATGGCACAATGAGAACTAAATCAAGGTTCCTCCTCAAGCTTCCATAAGGTGGTCATTATTAAACATCACAAAGTCATGACGAGAAATAAAATTCATCAGTGACGTAACTATACAACAGGATGTCATGGAAGGAGAACCCTGTAGAAATGAAATATTAAATATGTACTGTGTAATATGATGGACAGGGTCTGCCCACACACTCCACACTAGGTGTGATAGGTGGACCAGTGAGGAGAGAGGATTCTGGCAATTTGTGAAAGCAATGCTTTATATGTTCAAATCTCAGTCTAAACAGGGAGTAGACAATAATAATCTTGCACTTTTTTTTCTTTTTCAAGGTAGGGTCTTGCTCTAGCCCAGGCTGACCTAGAATTCGCTATGTAATCTCAGGGTGGCCTTGAACTCATGGCGATCCTCCTACCTCTGTCTCCCGAGTTCTGGGACTAAAAGAGTTCACCACCACGCCCAGTTAATTTTGCACTTTATTAGTAGTAAAATATTCAATTGAATTTGCCATTGTGAAAAATCAGATCAGCATCACATAGGATGATTCAAGTTAGAAATTGACACAGATCGCACAGATTTCTGGAACTCAGCACTGAAGCAGATGATATGCAAGCTGGTGTAGCAGTTTATCACTTTAGTTTGCTATAGAGTTTTATAGGAAACCATGTTCTAGTAGGCTGAGAGGGAAAAGATCAGAAAAAGAATGAAGCACACAATGAAAAATAGAAAATAGGTAAGCATACTTTAAAATTTTGAAATACGGGCTGGGGATGTAGCTCTGGTAAGAGTTCATGGCTAGCAAGCAGAAAGCCCTACTGTTGCACCCCCTCCCCCAGCACCCAGGAGGTGAAGCTAAGTGGATCAGATGTTCACGAAGATTGTCAGCGACAAAGAGAACTTTTTCCACTGCCTGGGGTATATCAGACCCTGTATCAAAAAATAATAATAATGTAAAATAAATATGGGAAAATGGAAGGGTAGAGGAAGGAAGGAAAGGAGGAAGGAAGAAAGAAAAGAAAAGGAAGGAAGGAAAGACAGAAAGCAGAAAGGAAGGAACAGGGAAGGAATGACCAAAGAAGTGAGGGAGAAATGGGAGTCGGATAGTATTTTTATTTTATTTTTAAACTTTTTATTGAGAGCTTCCATAATCATAGATCATAAGGCATTATGATTCTCTCCCCACCCTCCCCCATATCTCTTCCCCCTCTCAATCAGTCTCTGATTGGTTTCCGTGGTAAATATTTATTTGTTTGTTTGTTTGTCTGTTAGGTATCCAGCTAGGGAACCAATCAAAGAGAAGGATCCAAATAGCCTTGACATTCGTGATCTTGAATTGCTTGACACTACCTACACTAGACCTTCATAATAGGAGGAAAAGAGGATGACATTGAAACAAAGCAGAAACTAATTGAGAAGCAGAAGGGATAGGATGGAGGGTGAATTTGAGAGGAGGAAAGTGGGAGTGCGGGGGGAATGATCATGGTTTATTGTCTACAAATATGGAAGCTGTTAATAAAAAGCTAAAAACCAAACAAACAAACAAACAAAAACCCTGTGCCACATGTGGCCCCCAGGACAGGAGGAATCGCAGTGACAGTTATCACCTGACTTCACTGGCTCCTGCTGAGACATTCTGTGGGCGTGTGTACTCGGGGCAACATGGTATGGGGCAAGGATTTTTCTAGAATTTACAGTAATTTTTGTTGCTAAGAGGCCTAAAATTTATACCTAAATCAATATGTGGGCTTATGATTATTAATAATACATTATTATTATTAATTACTATTTTGCTTTGCAGGTTCCTTTATGCTATTTATGAATTTTCCACAATAAACACATTTAACTTAAAAAAAAAAATAAGAAGGCTCCAGGTCTCACCCAGCTTGCTTTTGCTGAGGCTGAAATGTAATTAAGCAGCTGACCCTGTCACATTCACCATGGCTGCAGCGCCCCCTCCTGTCCCACCTAGGGGGGCAAGGCTATCTGCCAACCAATCAGATCTCACCCTGACATCCCTGACTCTAAATCCTCATTAACTGTTAAGGCTTCTTGTGCTTGTGGCCTGCTTCTCTTGAAGGTATCCTGGTACCAAGTCTCTCTCTCTCTCTCTCTCTCTCTCTCTCTCTCTCTCTCTCTCTCTCTCTCTCTCTCTCTCTCTCTCTCTCTCTCTCTCTCTCTGTCAAAATATTTTTTAAAAGTCCACCCAGAGAGGAATAGGGACTACATTCTAGGAAAAATATCTAGTCTTTGGCTCAGTATAATGTACTGTCTCTGCTGGAAAGTGGCTTTATCTACATGTACTACTTAATAGAGGTCTTACTTTTTATTAGTCTGTGGAAATTAGAGAACATACGCTCCCTGCACTTAAAAATGACTATCTTTCATTCCAGTGCAGTTAGACCCAATATGTCTATGATATTTCAATAGTTGGGAAAGGATGTTTGCCTGTTTAGTGTGTTCAGTGGAAGTGAAACCACCCAGCCTGTTATCTGGATTCTCCTTACCTCTCTGTCTCTGTCTCTGTCTCTGTCTCTGTCTCTGTCTCTCTCTCTCTCTCTGTCTCTCTCTCTCTCTCTGTCTCTCTCTCTCTCTCTCTCTGTCTCTCTCTCTCTCCCTCGTGTGTGTGCATGTGTGTGTTGATTTACTAGTTTTATCAAATATCAACAAACACTTATAATTTCTCTGATCTTTTTTGTGCAGTATTTGAACAGTTCATCACACATTTTCAAGTAAATAGTAATCACACTATAAGAACATAAATGAAAGTGTTGATAAGTGACCTTTTTTTTGACTTTCCACTTTATGTGAAATTAATGGAAGAGACTTTTGGTTTTACACCTGTATAAGACTTTCAACAAAAAGGTCATTTTATATTTTCATTCTATGTTCTTTTTAAAAATATCTTATTATGAATAAGTATATTCATTGTATGAGCAAATCTTGTGAAGGTGTCCCTGTTTCCTCTATTTTCTTTTTGTTGCTCAGAAATAATGCAGTGTACACAGAGAGCTAACAAAAGAAAATGATTCCTCTGTTGAGACTGGCAGACTAATACAAAAAACACAGTAGTGAACCTGCAGGGGCAGCGAACACACACACACACACACACACACACACACACACACACACACACTCGCACACACGCACGCACAAATACACATATACCTCACACACAGTTTACATTGGAGAAAATAAAAAAATGAAAAACAATATATTGTCATCATAAAATCTTTTGTTTATATTGTTACCCACACTTGACAAATTTAGATACTGAAGCATGGGGAAATTAAACATTTCACCTCAGTTGCTTGGTTCTAATTTTGAGTTTTAATTTTTATTTTAAAAATCAGTAAAATATTAATACATAAAAATGAAACAAATCTTTCAAGTCTTTTAACTATGAAAACTTATTTTCTTTATAACCATTAAAATTTTAAATATTTTACCAGTTACTGTGAGATAATATTAACTAGTAAAATTAGCTAGTAATATTATTCTACCTCTACTCTAATGACCCAAAAAACTGGTTGATGAGTTTTGTTTGTTTTGTGTTGTGCGTTGTTTGTCATCTTGGTATGCTTTCCAAAATAAGAAATGCAGGCATGTGCTCTGAGAATACCACACCCAAAACATAAAACAAAATCCATATGCCTACAATAAACAAGTCAATATATTATTTGGAAAGAAAATTGTGTGCTTTGGAAATTTGCTTAAGCAAAACACAATATACTATAGAATGGAATTCAGACATTATAAGAAAGGTTACAGACTTTGAGGAGGTGCTACACAGAGCTGCCTCTGAGCTCAGCCATTTAGCATGTGTGTGAGGCCCTGGGGTCTTCTAGGAGGATTGAGGCATAGGGGCAGGGAGAGAAGACAATGAAAGGAAGAAAGAAGTCATTTCACTGGAGGAGTCTGGCATTTCCCCTTGATGTAGTATGCAGGTTGGAATTGTTCTTTATTACCAGATATTTGGAGAATGTCCTACTTATCCAGTCCATTCATCCAGCTCATCAGGAAACATAACATTCCCTACTTCCTGTTCTAGAGTCTATTTCAGCAGTTGCAGTCAACGCATGTAGTTAATTTAGAGTTTCATTTGGTGACAAGGGCACCGCAAATTTTTGGTAGGAAATTTCAATGAAAAATAAGAATGTTGCTCTCATTTCTCTCTGAAGAGAGCCAGGAGTCAGTATAATTTCTCTTGCAGTGATTGTTTGAAACACACACACACACACACACACACACACACACACACACACTCACCACATATACACACTCACCACATACACACACATGCACACACCCATACACCACATAGACACACATACACACACCACATAGACACACATACATGCACACACACATCATCATCCATATCCACATATACATACACACATTAAAATATTGTTTTTAAAAGATAAAGGATTAAAATTTAATTTTAGATTTATTATCTAGGCCAGGTAGGTATTGAAAAAGTGTTAAATAAAAACTTACAATGTCTGTAAATATTACCAAACTTTTTTTACTTTAATGTCTCCACCTGCATTAGATTATGAAGGCAAATTTACCTTCAAACTTTTCCATCAAGGTGTTTATTATGATATAATATTTAGTTTGGAAACATTACTCATTTTAATTTTTAACATATATGTGACAAAATTACTGTTTTGTTCAGGATGGATTTTTTCATGTAAGTTATATACTATCCTAACTTAAATTTCATGCTTTATTATATGCTATCAAATTAGATATTATTCAATTTTTTCACAATTTTACTGAACTTAAGAATCTCCTCCATCTGCAATAAATAATAAAGTAGGAATAACATGAATAAAATCATTTTGTTAGATTTTTCTAGATATGTGAAAGTGTTGGACTTGGATATAAAAGCACGTAAAACATTTGAGAGGCAATTTTGCTTGCATATGAAGTTCTTCATCATTTTATGTTATGAAGGCTGTATTGACCTTGTGCATTGATTTTGTATAAGACCATGATAGCTGATGGCTATGCGTTTTCAAATGTACTAAATATTTCCAATAAAGACATTTTATTTTAAAAGTGGCAATAAAATGAGGAGCATGTGTTGGAAAAAATACTATCTAAACTCAAACAGCTTCACAAAAACGCTTAATATTTAGTAGTACAATTTCCAGGTTACATTAAAATACTAAAATTGGGGCAAATATGAAGACACTCATGAAAGTGGAATAGATTCTTCCTACAAGTGTCCTCTGGGGTTGTAGTTTGTATAATTTCTTATTGTGTTTGTGAAAATGCCTTGTGTGCATGTGAAGAATGTATTAACCAGGGACATTTTCATTCTTTCACAGATTTTGGATTTTTGGTGTCTATATCAATTATGTATGACATTCCACTCTCTAAACTTCAAATTAAAAACATTGTATATATTTATTAAAAATAAACAAAAATCTTCCTCAAAAAATAAAATGTGACCTAATTTCTGTGGCCCCTGCCTCTGCTGCAAACCACACCTAAGAGAGCAGACTGAGTCTAAGCATTGTCTTCCCCTGGGGAGGATTCTGCTTTGAAGGTTGCTAGGATCCTGAGAGCATGGCTTCGGTTCTGGGCCCTGCCTCCATGTGAAAGATTAGCGTGAATGCATGTGTCTCTGATACTCTGGAGTTTGAAAGCAGCTCATGGAGCGGTTGAGTTCACTGTGGGGATGGAATCTGAAAGACATGACTCTAGATTGTCTATTACTAGAAATTCTCACTAATTTCGACTTGTTTTCATACTCTATATGTTTGCCCATGTTTTCTAAGCATCCTCATTTGAAGTTACAATTCATAGACCTAAAAATATAAGACCTACCCTAGAGTGAATGTCATCATTTTAAAGAATGCTATTGTTAATGGCTAAAGTCCCCCAAATCACAGAACAGTTTCTGTCTAATTCAATTATAAATTGTTGGTCCACATGATCTTGAGAATGTATAGTTCCTGTGTTTTTCCCAAATCTTAGAAAAACAACCTGGACTGTTGAATTCTCCATGACAATGTTGGCTTTTTGAAACGTTGTATTGGCCTTTGTCTTAGCACATATACCTGAAGTATTTATTTCTTGTACTTTCAAGAGGACATAGAAGTGTGTTTTAATTTTATTTTAATATCGGTGTTACACACCGTTTATGTCATATGTAGATCTAACTGTTTAATAAGTATTTATTTAGTAATGTATTATTTCAGAAACACACTAAGTTTTTTAACTAATCCCCCAAAATATCCCTAACATAAACTATAATATTAGGTAAATTTTAATTCCAAACTGAAGAAGTAGCCTTTCCTCGTCTGTCATTCTTTCTTTTATCATCAATATTCCAATAGCTCATTATTCACAGATGATATTTATTACTTAAAAGTAGATTTCTATTATGGCTGTATAAGTTAATTATAACGTAGGAAGATTTTTTTGGTGCTCTCTGGAGGATCTGGCTGTCAATGATGGACATAACGTACAACATTCTCTGTAGAAAAACAAATACCTGAACTCTTCTTTGATTACATATAATTCTGTGCTCACATGTTCATAAAATGAAATGCAAACATGGAAGAAAGGAAAGGATAGAAGAGAGGAATGAATGAACAAACACTTAAAGAGAGGAAGGGAGGAAGACAGAAAGGGATGTTTGGCTTCACAAAGGGAAGAAAGAATGTCTTACGTAAATTATGGATGGTACTTGTGTAAGTGCTTTTGGCAATCAGGTTTGGCAAGCTTGTCCTGGACCCTCGTTTTGTCTGGATTTTTTCAATTTTATCTTCAGTGTTATTCCTATAACAAAAACGGGACAAATTGATATATTTATCATGTTGACATGCAATTATCTAAGTCCCTTTTGCAAAACCATTCTTACATTGTACAGCTAAATAAATATTTTATCCTGTCTGTAAATTGATTGTGGAATTTAAGAGATATGAATGTGGTGTCACATATTTCCTGCTGTCAGGCCAAACCATGATCCTGTCTTCCCAGAATAAGAAAAACATCAACAACAACAACTGGAGGAAGATCAGACCTTCAAACAGTAAAGTGAAGTATCTATACTCACATTTGGGGGTAAGAAGACTAAATACAGAGTTATAGCAGATATAATTAGTGTACTTTTGAAATAATAACCCTTTTGAGCTTATGACTTCACAGGGTGTCTGTGAGTAATGGGCAGTAGAGTTTTAAAGAGTGCAAGTCAGCATTGGCTGAGTTTTGATTGGCAGGCTTTTAATTGTTCTTCTTATGATTTAGGGAATGTCACCCCCACTTGACATATGACCCCCCAGTATGCTGGCCTTGGCCTCTTTTCTGAGTTACTGCAGAATTTAAATATCAGAAAATAAAAAGATTTACTATATGCATAAGTTTTGGGTTTGCTTTTAACATATCTACAAAATATTACATAGCTAAAGACATTCATAAGTGAATCCCAGACTGAGGGATTTAAAATAAGCTCTAACTTTGTGGTAAGAGTTTAAAAGTTGAAGACATTTTTTCATTTTGTTCGTATTTGACTAACATATATAACAAAAGAAGTGAGCACAGGAAAGGACTTCAGTGCATTCTGGGAAGGCTTGTGATCATTCAACACTGATATGTAAGTCCTGAACTGTGCAGTGTGTGTGCTGAGTGATTGCTTGTCACCTTTGTGTCTCCTTCTACCTTTTCTTTCTGTCTTATGAACTATTATGAACCAAGAAAAGTAAAAATTAACTGTTCACAAACTGCCATGTTTTTGTTTGAATTTATGTTTTGGTACTTAACAATTCTTGTCTGTATTGTATTCCAAGTGTTAAAATGAATCCTTTATTTTCCACTTTTCATTTCCTTAAATAATTTATTATAAGACACACACACACACACACACACACACACACACACACACACACACACACACACACATTTGCTTCTTGTTTGGCCATATAGAAGTTGTTCACTCATTGCCAGTGAGTAGAGGAAAAGTTCAGGAGAAAGGAGGGGAAATGTCTTATGAAATTTGTTGAATTTTCACATTCTATTTCGATAAAATTTTAGGGTTAAAGAAACAAAATTGATTCAAACAATTCCCCTGAGACTTTCTTTCAAGTGATAATCGATTACTTCATAAACTTTCTACCATACTTCCCTAAACATCTAAACATTGCATTGAAGTAACAACAACTTACTATATATATTATGTATTTTGCTGGTCATTCAATTAATTGGGTTGGAGGCTCATAAAGGCAATATTTCTAGTAGTATGATGCTGACCACTCACATACACTCCGATCATGGGCTTTCCTATGGTGTCTTTATTTATGAATGTCTGCTGACTTGGGAGGAACCGAAAGTCTCAGCATGAGTGAGGGCTTCATCCCGTGTCAGGAACGCCTTCTCTCGAAGGTAATATTTGCAGTGCTAAAGTCTGTCCTAACTTGTCGAATTAGGAACTATAAATCCCTGTGTGTTCATCCTCCCCAACCTTTCTAATTTCCTTCTGTGTCTTTGCCCATGTGCCTCTTTTGAATTTCTAAATGATTTAGTTTTGGTTTGTCTGTCCCTCACATATGCAGTAGCACTTTGTGTCATACTTTTTTTTCTTAAGCCATTATTTAAATTATAGCATCTTGATTTAATCACTGTAGATAATTGACATGATGAGCCAAAGTAATTTTTTAATATTTTAAATATTCATTTAATTGAGAGAGACTACAATGTTAAATGCAATACTTTTATTTTTCATATAGACAAGATTTATTTTATATTAGTGATAAACTTCATACTTCCTTGGTTTTAAATAGACTCATCCATTGATTTCTTTCTTAGCAAAATAAATGAACTAAAGGGAGTAAGAGAGGCATTAAAACAGGTTCTGGGGCTGAGGAAATGACTCAGTGACTCAATGTGCTTGCCTACAAGCTTGCTGACCTGAGTTTAATCCTCCCCAGCACCTACATAAAACCAGATGCAAAGTGGAAACTTGTACATAATTCCAACACACCTATGGCAATGGGAGGCTGAGCTAGGACACAGAAGCTCTTAAGTAGCAGTGGCAAGAGACACTGTGACTCGCATGGAGGTCAAAGGAGAGAGGAAACAGTTAACGGGAAAATAGTGTGACAAATGAAATCAGAAAAACGTTTATCAAATGCATGGACAATAGTTCTAAAGGGGCTATCATATTTAAAGGCTATGTTAGGTAAAACAAAAGATCTCAAAGTATATGGTATCATACCTCAAGAAACTATAAAAAGAAAAATCCAAGTGAAGCCAGAAGAAGAGAAGAAAAATAAGGATCAGCAAAGAAATAGAATAATACAGACTGGACACTGTTCCTACAAGAACCCCTGTACCCTCGGAAAGTGCTCTGAGGACCAAAGTCCTGTGGCCACTAATGACCCAACTCTTAGAGCCTCTTTTAGGTAAAATCAGAGAACAATTAAAAATTGTATAATCAGATATATGGAGCTGTGTAATTTTCACTAATAAGAGTTGCTGTGACAGAATTCACCAAAATGGTGCTTGAAATATTAGGTGCATTGCTCTACACAAAGGATAATTTATCATTTTCAGATATTTTAACAATTTCATCCTAAGTGTTTATTCATGCATGCATATTGTATATGCAACAGCTAGCTGTGCCTCAGAATTTTAAGAGACAATGTTGATACAAGGTACAAACAATAATGACGCAGAGCCAACTGCAGACACTAAAGCGAAGCTTCAATGGGAGTGTCATGTGTGCCCAGTGAGCTGCTCCTGGATCCCCAGTGCATTAAGATGCTGAGCGTGGTGGCATGTGCTTATAATCCAGCTGGAGGCAGTTCAAGCTGGAACTACTGAGACTCACTGAGTAGTCAGAGTAGCCATATCAGTGCGCTCTAAATTCAGCTAGAGACTTTATCTCCAAGAATAAGGTGGAGAATGTCAGAGAAACTTCCATGAGACAAGCCCTGTCTCTTTCATTTGGCCCCTCCAACACATGTGTCCCCACACACCTACAAAAAGGCATGCACACACATACATAGGCAAACACACACGCACAGATCTGCAAAAATAAAAGAAATTATAGTATCCTCTGATGTGCATAAGGAACTGAACAACATTATCAGTTAACTTGGGTAGATGTGCTTGATTCTTCAAGAAAGAAAAAATGTTCAGAAATTCCTTCTTTGCAAAAAGAACATTTCAGCCCTGAATGCAAGAATAAGCAGAAGAAAATGAAGGGAAAGAAATAAGAGCAAAACAATAAAAACATTTAGACATTGGCTTCTTGAGCCTAGAATAAGTGTGGGTCCCTCATTAACTGAAAGAGGGTTGATAGCTAGCTTTCTGGGATTAGCGTACTGCACATACTGGAGAATGGGCAGGTCAGGGTATGACGGATTGGGTTCTGTATGAGAAATGTTTTGGTTTGTAGTCTTCAACATGGTCAATTCTGATTTTTTTAATTTTTTTAAATATTTTATTTATTCATTTTCAAGCAGAGAGAGAAAGAGAGAGAGAGAGAGAGAGAGAGAGAGAGAGAGAGAGAGAGAGAGAGAACACCAGGGCCACCACCTTGAGGTCTGGCTTATGTGGAAGCTGGGGAATTGAACCCGTGGCCTTAGGCACTAGCAGCAAGTGCCTTAACTGCTGAGCCATCTCTCCAGCCCCTCAATTCTGATTTGTAATAAGAAATTTACTCTTTGTATGAGAGAGGAAATATGACAACATTTTTGAAATTTTGTTAAGATGTAATTAACAGAATAAAATTGTTTTCACCAATAAAACTATAAACAAAAATAACTTCAAGAAAATGGGAGTGCACTTCTGTACACAACTCTCTGACCCTAAGTTTTCTTGAAGAGATAATTGTGTATGGCCCCAAGCTGTTGCATCGTGCTTGAACTTTTCTATATTCACAGTTTTCATTTATTTTATTCACTTCTGAGCCCCAGATGTCTTCTCATTCTTGGGTACAATAGGCTTTGCAGTATGGGCATGACAGATATTGAGGCAAGTAGTGTGCACAGCCTTTATCCAAGCACGTCACCCTTTGGAAGTACTGAAAATAAGTGCTGGGAACACCCTGGTACCTCAGAATACTGGGAAAATGCTTCCTTCAGTTGGTGTTTTTATATTTGCCATTCAACAACTGTTTCTTGTATCATTTATATCCTAGAGACTTTAGAGACCAAAAGATGTAAGTTACACCATGTCCAAATGATGTTCAAGTCCATAAACACTTAATTAGCATGTGTTCTAAATAGACATCGTCAGTGATTTTATTAAATAATAAATATGATACAGAACATTACCTCTCGATCCTGTGAGTGTGATGAAACTGAGAGAATCAGGAATGAAAACTCCACAGTAAAGCCAGAAGGAAAACAGTAGAAATCTTCCTGTTGGTATTTTTGTCTATGTGAGAACTGATCCAAAAGAAAGTGTAAATGCATCACGGTGAAAGTGTGTGTGTGTGTGTGTGTGTGTGTGTGTGTGTGTGTGTGTGTGTGTGTGTTTAGAAAATTGACCTGAATAATAACAGGTTTGAAAGTGCTGCATCTCTTTACGAAAATGCACATGAAACTTAGCTCAGTTTTTCATGTTTTCTGGAAGCTTTCATATTCTCTTCCTTCACCTTTTCCTCTTGCCTTCTTGCTCTCTATGTGGACAAGATGAAAAGGAAATCTACAGGAGGCTCTGATACCACCAGATAGTCGAAACTCATGAAGCCCTGACACAGACCACAAATTTGTCAGCCATCCAACCCTCACCTCATCAGAGCTGCAAAGCCTGGGGACCTCTGTGCTCTTTCAAGGACCTCTTCAATTCTGCCAAGAGACCTACACTGTTGTCTCCCAGAAATTCTCAGTCTTTGAGTAAAACTTATTTTGATATGTTTTGGGTGAATATTTGAAAATGCAGGGTTTGAATGTTTGTGTTCAGCAAAATTCTTAGGTAGAAACCCGAAATGTAATGTGGCTATGCTTGGAAAGGGGGCCTGTAAGGAGTTAACTAGGGTGGAATCGGGGCCTAAGAGTAAGACACAACCTGAGATTCGTCTAGTTTTCAGAAGAGACACCAGAGAAGTCACACATTCTCTCACCTCCTGTGCCCAGGTGCACACAGAGTAACAGGTGAGCAGCTCCCATTTAAACATATGGGTTCAGAACAAAACAGAACTTTTCAATCTCTTAACCCTGGACTTCCCAGCTTTCTAGAAATGTGAGAAGTCTATGAGGTTCTTTCCCAATATCCAGCTCACAGAGAAACAAAGTTAGATTGAGAGCTCTATTTCCAGGCAAAGCCTTGTTGGAGGATTAAAGTACCTGGGGGAAGCTACACAAAGCTTGCAAGGTGACTTGATGATTCCCGTGATACCTGGGTTTTTGCTGTTTCTTCTGCCTGCTTTGCATGTGCACTCTGAGCAGTTTCCTCATTCACTATGGCTGCCTCCTGGCAGGAAGCTTGCTCTTTGAGCTACGAGTATCCACTGTGTAAGGTAAAGCCTGGGGTGGACTTCCCTACTGGTGGCATTCACAGCCATGAGTGTGAGTGAAGGGCACTGGGATGTAAACCCTAGCACATGCGCTGGTCTGGCTTATGATTGTCTTAGATACAAATATCTGTCTTCATTGCTGCATAAGTCATGACTATTAGACTCCATTCTCTTCTCCATTCCAGACAGGACATGCACTTATGTAAAGGACACATCCTTCTCCCTGTGAATATTACCGGTGGCCTTAACTGTCACTGGTTTCATTTCTGTATCAATATAGAGAAAGGAAGAGATTGACAAGCTGTGCCCTGCCCTGGCCTACCAGAGGACACTGGCACAAAGGATCCATAGTCTTTATATGCCCTGCTGCGATCCACACTTCTAAAATCCCATGGCTCAGCAGGACCTGACCCCCAGCAGGCCTTTGCTGCTACTGGGTCATGACACAGAGAAGAGGCTGATTTAAGCTCGAGTTAAGTCCAGGTCCCTAATACCCAATACAGCACTGTTGCCATGGAAAATACCCCTGATAATAATGCATGTATTCTAGAAAAATTAACACAGGTAGTAACGGAATAAATAGGATCTTTCTTCTGCACTGTGCTCAGTATGACCAAATATGAAAACTGATAAACAAAAGTGGAAAAAGCCAGGCTTGGTGGTGCATGCCTTTAGTCCCAGCTCTCATGAGGCAGAGGTGGAAGGATCGTTGTGAGTTGAATTCCAGGTCAGCACAGGCAAGAGTGAGACCCTACATCAAAAACAAAAAACAAAACAAAAAAGTGGAAAAAAACACATATAGATGTTTATAAAAAGTAATTTCACCCAGTGGGAAATCCAAACTATGTTGTAATTATTTATATAACAGAAAAGATAAAAGTGTAGTTATCTACATAGAAAAAATAGATACAAGAGCATTATTTGCTGTATGTCCTTCAGAGTACAGTTCTTAGTTTTACATTTTCTAGAATCTACCAACAGGTAGGACTTCATTGGCCTAAATGACACTTGATCTGAAACTGCAGTTGTTCTTGGCAATAGTAATGCATTAAAGTTAAGAATACTGTGTAGTCTTTAGGGATTGATCATATATGAAAATATAACAGACAGGAATGCTTACCTTGATCACCTGAACTATTTGCCCTTAAATTCTCCACATCCATGGGGCCCATTGTCCTGACATTAAGTATGGACTTTTATCAGGAAAAGGAATGGGCCGAAAAGTGAAGTCTGTGATATGTAAAAATGTATCTATAAAGCAGGATTCCATGACCTTCCCACATGTTAAAATAATTAGAATGGCCAGCAATATGAACTCCTAAACATGTCAGTCAAGCTTTTTAACTTTAGAATCAATGACAATACTGATAAATATAAATAGCTAGGAGAAATAAGGCAGTTGATGAAATAAGTCAGATGATTAGCTGATAATTAGAAGAAAGTTTATTCTATTTTATCTGTGTGGGCCAAGATAGTTAAAAGGGTTCTTAAATGTGGAGGTAACGGTAGAAGAAGCCAGGTCATAATTTGACCCATTTAAAGATTGAGGAAGAGGACCACAAAAAGAAAAGATTTCAAGAAACCTCTTGACTCAAGGAGTAAAGAAGTGATTCCAGACAGTGCCGTGTCCTCAGGCCACTTTGATTACAGGCCGGTGAGGTCCACAGTGGATTAATGAACTAAAGCACTGCGAGATGATAAACACAATTTATTTAGATGTTGCTTAGTTTCTGCCCATGTGTCTCAGTAGTTGTAGAGGATGGTACATAGCACGGATTTAAACAAGACCTTCAAAACCGCAATTGAGACATGTTCAAAAGCATGGAAGACACCAGAGGAGCAGGGGGAATGCAGAAAAGAGGCAGGAAGATTATCAACTAAAAAAAATTCATTTGATGCTAGAATTAGGCCAAATTCTCTGTATAGTAATAGCATTAAAATATTGAATATCATAGTGACTTCCTCTGCTTTGTGTAACAAACCTCTTTCTGTATCCCAGATGGCTATAATTAAAGGATAGTCACAGTAGATTACTGAAACCTTAATATCGTGGTGGCATCCATTTGGTTTTATGTGCACATTGTTGTTGAAATCAGTGTTTAAATCTGATCATTAATTCATACTTATTTCACCATAAGAACTTGGTCTAATGTGTTCTCTTTTTGTGTCCATTTCAGTACAATTCATCTGCAGTTTGCCATTCATGTGCTACTCATTAGGAGCCAGCCTTCTTGTCATTGCAAGGAAGATCTTGACCTCAACCAACACACTTTAGGGGAATCAAAAAAAAATCTTATAAGGCATTATGTGCATGCCATCCTTCCCTAACGAAATCTGTTTGATACACTCCCTCAAGAGGGAATTAAGTGAAGAATCATACAAATTATCTCATTTGATGAACTCTCTCAAGAGAAAATTATACAAATAACCTAGCAAAGAGAGGTGGGGTTGTGATCTGTGCAATAATAGGAAAAATCTATGAGTGATCTCTTTTAAAGATCTGTAAACAAGCTCCTTTAGAGTTATGGGCTTTATCGCATCAGTCATAGACTATCCAAGCTTTGAACTTTATAAGAACAAGCTATTTGCCTCTTGAATATCCCCACTATTGTGATTGAAATTATAAACCAAGTATCTTTTGATAATTTTATTGTTTTGGGCATTGTGTTGTATGAAACTTTTTTTACTGGGAGACATAAGCATACATCTGTTAATTCCAGGTATAACATGAGCGCAGACCAAAACGTGATTGTACCCAAATCCAAGTTTTTTTTAAAAATATTTTATTCATTCATTTTCAAGCAGAGAGATACAGAGACAAAGAGAGAGACAGAGAGAGAGACAGAGAGAGACAGAGAGAAAGCACACCAGGGCCACCACCTTATGGGTCTGGCTTATGTGGGTCCTGGGGAATTGAACCCGGGGCCTTAGGCACTGGAGGCAAGTGCCTTAACCGCTGAGCCATCTCTCCAGCCCTCAAATCCAAGTTTTTGTGAACTAACAAATTTAGTTATTCAGATGACTTATACTGCATGGCTCAGGGGCAACTGATAGGAAGAGCACTTGTCACCTGACTGCTGCATGAGCACCCACGTCCTCCCTTGTGGTGACTTCATGGAAGTTGTGCCATGGTCTTCAGAAGAAGAATGGCAGGCAGCATAGCTGCTCAGACCCTCTCCAAGGCCATTCTTTAGTGCTTATATAATTAAGGGGAGGAATCTTGTAACTCTTGTAAGTTTTAGTTTTCCTCTGGACCTCCTGAGTCACAGAGGCGCCCTCCTTCCTGGGCCCCACCAAGGAGGGTGATTTCATTCCAAGGAACTTTTTAAACAGCAGCATCACATTTTTCAGTTACAATATTTCAATTACAAATAACTCTTCTTAGAATGGGCTTCAAATAGTAAGTTTCAGAGACTGTCCACATTATGGTATAGTATGTCATTGCAGTACAGAAAGGCACTTCCCCTGGCAAACCTAGAAAGACTGCGTCACTCCCTATCTAAATGTTAACAGACTATTGACATAAGCTGGTATCTCTGGACCACCTGTAACGGCCACAAGTTATCCACAGTTTTGATGAAATGATGTTATCTCTCAGATACAAACACTACTCAACAGGGCCTGAAAATAAATAGCTCTATGTTCTCTTCTGGATCTTGATACTTACTTTGGATCTCTTCTCTGGACATGCCTATCACTGCTAACCATTATTTATATCCTGCACCATGTAAGGAGCACTCCTTAGGGATTCCATGGTCACTAAAAGTTCCTGTGATATATAAACAGCTTCAACCCAGACACACAGTTATGTCCCATCTACATGAAGGAGTAACTTACCTGCCTCAGTACCTTTCCACATCCAACATGCTGTTTTAAACCATTCATTCCTCAAGACCCTCAGTCACCTGTGGAGGACTGTGAGATTTGGTAAGTGAATACATAAGGCAGTATCAAAATCACACACAGTGGAATTCAAAACAACAATGCTTTGTCATTGCTGAAGCAGTTGGTAGTGGATCAAGGGAATGGCCCCACCTTAGTATAACTCACCAAGGATCAGGGAAGAATCTTAGCATTACATACTGGGTGCAGAAATGCCTTTCCTCATGAAAACAGCTATTACTTCTTCATGTATTCCCACTGCAGGGTGAAAACTGAGCAACACCCTACCACCTAGTTACCGAAAATGCAAAGGAAAGTACACGTCAACGAAGTTTGAAGTTGTTATTGCTGGCTTTCATCCATGATGAAGGCCGTGGACGTGTGAAGAGAACAAACAACTCCCCTTAAAACTATCCTTCGTTTGGCTCACACCATCAACAAATGGGCAGGTTTTAAGAATGGCCCAACTTCAACAGAACGCCAGGCCTGATTGCCATGGGGTCTTCTTCTAGCAGCCATAACTGATGAAAGGCAGACAGTGTGTGAGTGACGCTGAGCACTGGTCTCTGTGCAGATGCTGCGCTCCAGTAGCCAGCAAGCGTCTCATGAGCAAAGCCATGCTCATTTCCCTCTTTCATTTTGAAAATCATCTTCTACAGCCCAAGACTCTTCTTCAGTGATTGACCATGTAAAAACAGCCCAGAGTTAAAGGCAAAAAATTACTTTTTTTAAATTAGGCATTGAGTTCTTTTAAGTATTATAGTATCATTATGGGGGTTATTTCTCTTGTGTGACCTTGAAATGTAACATGGCAGTTATATGACTGTATGCTAATTCAATTTCTCTTATTATGTGGGTGTCTGTGGAAAAGAGAAAAATAATCATTGCTGTGTATATAATAAAAATACAGATTTAAAATAAGATTCATTTATTATTAAGCTCAAACCACATTTGAGAAAGAAGTAAAATAGATGAGGAAATCACTATTAACGTCTTTAGCGGAGTCTGAATGAGCTTTCAGAACTTCATATTTATGTTTGCAATCAAAATGTATTCGAAGCATTAGCCTGTTTTTCTTTAAATTTAGCATAATACAATAAATATTTCTCACTTATTAGTTTTCAGAATTGTTATATAAATGACCAAGTAATATATTATTCCTAGAGCTGGTTACTAGCACTTTCTGTAAGGACGTGGCTCATAGGAATGAGAGCTCTGAGGCAGTGCATCTTAACCCAGTTACAGCTGCAGTTTCTCAGGGATAGGAGATGAGGTGGGGAGAAGCTGCAGGAAAACAGCCTCCCCACTTGTTTGCATACTTGGTGCCATGGTTTGATCCAGGTGTCCCCACAAACAAATGAATGTGTTCTCAGTGATCAATGCTCAGCTGATGGCAGTTAGGGAATTACAACCTCACTAGAGTGTGTTGTTGGGGCGGGCTTTTGGGGGTTATAAGCCAGCTTCCCCTTGCCAGTATTTGGCACACCTTCCTGCCATTGTTTGCAGTGCTGTGGTGGAGGTGATGTCCACCCCTCTGCTCATGCCATCGTTTTCCCTGCCAGGATGGAGTCTCCCCTCGAGTCCGCAAGACAAATAAACCCATTCCTCCACAAGCCACTTTTGTTTGGGTTCTTTCTGTGCAGCAACTAAACCTCTCTGTATGCTGACATTCTCTGTGCATGATGGTGGAGAGTGTGTGGGCGTGTGCACAGGTGTGTGCCAGCAGCCATGCTGGACACATGTCTTGTTTCCAGACTGCAGCTCCTTCAAGTCATTCCACAATGTGCAGCCGAGACAGAGGGTTTCACACACCCAAGTGTCACAGTGCACAGCTTTATTTTTACTGTTTTTATCAATGTTATTGTCTTTAACATTCCTTCCAGAATCCCCAATATACAGTATTTAAAACAAGAAATAAATGGATGTTTTTCCATAGTTGGTGGACATAATGTTTTTTTTTTATTTTTTTTCCCTGCAAGTCTTGTTTTATTTTCCAAACAATTAATTGAAATGTACCAAGAGTACATGGGCAGCATAAATGTATGTATGTTGTTGTTTTGGTTTGCTTTTGCAAGGTAGGGTCTTGCTCTAGCCCAGGCTGACCTAGAATTCACTATCTAGTCTCAGGCTGTTCTCAAACTCATGCAGATCCTCCTACCTTGCTGGTAGACACTTTCGAAGAGTTCAACCTAAAATTCATAATAAAAGCTGACTCCCACTGGTCATGATGGCTGATGCCTTTACTTCTCACAATTGGGAGAGTTGAGAAAGGAGAACAAATGTTCATTGTCAGCCTGGATTACATAGTGAGTTCAAAGGTAGCCTGGTCAATTTAGTGTGATGCCAACTCAAAATTAAAAAAAAAAAAAAAAACAGAAAATAAAAACAGAAAAAAAAAGCGTTCAAAGGAATAGCTCAGTGGTAAATTTCTTGCTTAGTGTATGGGTTACACAGAATTACAACCAAACAAACAAAAATATTTCAGTGGAAATAAGTGTTTCATTTCTGAGTGTCTTTTATTATGTGTTTTTTTTTTAATTTATTTATACCTGTAGCATTTTGTCAAACTTTAACATTCAAAGTTTTGGCCATGTTTCTGTAATCCTAAGTAATTGAGCCTCTAAGTATCAAGTTTTGATTCAACTTTTGTGTTCCCCAAAGGAATTCTTCAGTTTACTGTATTTGGGTCTTTCAACTTCAAATTTTAAATGCTTAGTTAGCTATTCTGATGTTGCTGGGCCTTCTTTGACCAATCATTTCTTATGTTCCTTTAAAATTACCAGCCTATGATAAATAAGCTGTCTTACAAGTTGCACTGTTTTTACTATCCCAATGGATTATTTTTTACTTTATATTTATATTATGAGTAAGTATATATATTGTATGAGCAACTCTTGTGAATGTGTCCCCGTTTCTCTCCTCTCTGTCTCCTACCCACTGGGTCCTTCTTTGGGGTGCATACTGGATCTGTTCATAGGTTAGGGGGTATGAACTGCACCAGAGGAAGCCAGTTTTTGTTTGTTTGTTTCTTTCTTTTTTTCTTTCTTTCTTTTTTCTTCCCCCTTTGTGCATTTTTGCTGAGGGGGGCAATTTCTTAAATGTTTTCTATATCCCATAATTGTCTCTGATATAGATAATCTAAGACTTGTCTATTTGATACTTTCAATATCATAAAAAATAGTCCTACAAAACTAAATATTAAAATCACCTTTCACTTTTTATTGAATTATAACTTATGTACAGTTCATAGATTTTAATGGTATAAATTTGTGGGTTTTAAAGAATGTGATCAATGAGATAAGCAAAAGTCCATCCTAGATTTTGAATATTTACATTATAAGACAAATACTTTCTTATATTTTATGTGTCATTTCTTTACTCTGTTTCTTTTGCTGTGCTCAAGCACCCTCCCTTCCCACCCCCAGCACACACACACTTTGGTGTATTCCTTCATCACTATTTTTCTTCTGATAATTTTTAGGCATCTGTACTTATTCAAATAGCTCTGAACTATCTCCTGTGGTTCTCGCTTTCTGTTCTTTCTTCCTTTCCTTATTTCAATTTTATATCATTCATTCATTAAAATTACAAAAATAAACTTGGTAAGTTTTATTTCAGCATTTAATAAGATAATCCCATGGTTTATTTTATTGTATGAAATAATGGTGCCTAAATATTTCACTATGTTTAGTTCCCAAGAAGCACCATTCATCATCATAATAAGAATTTTGAATGTGGATGGATTTGAAATATAAATACTTTATTTAAGCTGCTTTCATCAACCCTCTTACCCAACAGTAGTCCTGGTGAGCTACACACCTAGTGCCATGACTGTGCACAGGTGTAGCTAGCTGCCTTCTGAATGGACAGGAGGTCCACTCTAAAGGTGGCAATTCATGTATGGACCAGACGTCTAGTCTGTATGGAGAAAATACTACCATTTGGGAGTTAGTGGTTTCTAGGACAAGGGGAGTTTTAAACTTCAGTGTTTAAGCCATGGATAAGTTGACCATGTTTTATTAAAAACTATACAAGCAACTCTAATTGAAGTCAATGGGTCATGACAGGAAAAAAAAGGCTTATCAGTAGGAAAAATAGTTGAGATGAAGAATGGGTTTAGATAATCAGGGCTGATATAAACAAAATGCATTATAAGCATGTGATAAATTGTTAAACATAAAAACAAAATAAATACGCAGTACACATTTTGCTAATGGTTGTTATTCTCAAATTTCTCATCTTAATGTAGACTATGCAATTATACTGTTATGCTTTGTGATGTGTTTGTAAGGACTACCTGGCCTTTAATATCAAATCTTAATACAATATTGTTTCTTATACTCTATTCTTAGTTTTTTTTAGAATTATTAATATTTCTTCTATATTTTATATAATTCACCAGTAATATTATACAGTCTTGGAAATTATATTGGAATATTTTTGTGTTTCTTCCAAATAAAACACTTCACATATATTTGTTTATGTTAATGTGTCTGCATTCACACATACATACTTATATACATATAATTTTATTTTTGCAAAAAAATATCTACTATGCGGGTTGGGGGTCACTAGTGACATTTTCATTCATATGTAATTTTTTTATTTTCTCACATACGATGCATCTCTCTTAAATTTCTTTTTTTATTGTCCTTAATGAGTTACAATATTTAGTGGGCAAACAATGAGTTGCTATCCCTGATTCCCCTCCCCCCTCCACTGGATAACCTCCTCCATGGGTCGTCTGGATCAGTCCTTGTGACAGGGGCCCATGGATAGCCTAGTATTCAGCCAGGTTCTCCTGGCCATGCCTCTGGATAATCTCCCCCACCACGGCTCTCTCACAATCTTTCCGCCCCCTCTTCTGCTCAGTTCCCTGAGTCGTGGTGGATGAGTATTAAGGTTGCTTTAAGGTTGTGAGCTTAGGGGTCTTTGTGTCGAAGATCGTTGGTTTCTGTCTCACTGGCTTCTCCTGTATTGATTGAATGGCTGTGGCTGTGGGCCCCTTGTTCATCCCAACATTCTCTGTGGGGTTCCATATGGATCCTCCACGGTATGACTGTGGTGGCTCTCTTAAATTTCTTAAGCTTTAACCAAGAGTTTTAGTATATCCTTATTAGTTTGCCTAATTATATAATCATGAATACATTTTTTAATTTTTTAAATCAATATTTTATTGTCCAATATTAGATACATTGTATTAGTAAATATTACACTGGTATCCCTGATTCCCTCCTCCCTGTTCCCAATCCACTGGGTATTCTCCTAGGTGGGCATACTGGATGGTTCCATGGGGTAGGAGGTTATGGACAGCACAAGAGGCAGCTTCCCTTCCCCCAACCTTGTGTGTTGTTGCTGAGGGGGAGCGAGGTCTCTGGATATTCTCCTCCACCATATGAATACATTTTTATACTACAGAAAGGTAACCTATATTTACTATCATTTTACTAATCATTCTTGATAATCAACTATGTCAACTTTTTTATGTGGTCTATGGTTCTCATAAACTAACTTATGTTTATGGATCCGTAGGCAAGTAAGCATGCATGTTTATATGTATATTGTGTTCATGTGTGTGAGTATGCTTGAATGTGCATATATGTATATATGAGGCTGGAGGTAATGTTATGCAGCATATTCACCTTACAGGTTCTGTCCACCTCCTTGGAGACTGTCTTTACTGGCCTGGAATTCATCAGTTGGCTAGAAAGCTGGATAGTAAGCCTAATGTTTGCTCAAGTATCCACCTTCCACATCTGGGATTTCAGGTGGACACCACCATGACCAGCATTTTCTTAGGCACTGAGGATCAGACAGAGCTCCTTATGTTTAACAAGAAAGTACTCTACAAAGGGGGTATCTCACCAGCCTTAATTTATTCTTTTAATATTTTTATTTCCTTTTATTTTGATTCAATTTCATTTTCCTTTCTTTTTGAGTCTTTTAAACTGAAAGTCTAGGTTATGTAGATTTTAATCCAATAATTGTCTAATAATTGCCTTCAAAGTCTTAATTTTATACTACCAATTGATATGATTTTATGCATTACTTTCTGATTTGAGATAATTACAGTTTACTCATAGACTTATTCTTGTCCTCTGAATGATTTTGAAGTTACCTAAAAATACTGTAATGTATTCTATCTCTCTTGCTACTACTGACTTGTGATTTATTTCTTTTCCAGCCACAGAACATGTCACTATAATGTTAACTATTTGAAATTTGTGGCTTATCTCATATCCTATCAAAATATCTATTTTGGAAAATGGGCCACTTTCTTCAATTAAAATATAATCGTAAAATCAGATCGATGTTGCAGTAGGTAAAGTGTGTGCATACCATGCTTGAGATTCTGAATTTAGGCTCCCCAACACTCATGTAAAAACAAGCCTTGATCACATGTGCCATTAAATCCAGGACTTGGGAAGATTTCTTGCTAACTATTATTGCTGAATCGGTGATCTCTGATTTCAGTGAGAGGTTCTGTTGACAAAGTAAGGTAGAGATGACTGAAGAAGGCATTTGATGTTGACCTTTGACTGCCTCATGCATACACACACCTGCATGCACACCCACACACAAATGTCTGCCCATACACATAAGAATACACATACAAAAATGTACACTGGACACATACACATAAAAAATGAATCACAAAGACCCCCTAAACTCACAACAATAAAGCACCCTTAATACTCACCCACCACGACTCAGGGAACTGAGCGGAAGAAGGGGCGGAAAGATTGTGAGAGCCGTGGTGGGGGAGAATATCAAGAGACAATGTCCCCCTCAGTAACAACACACTAGGGCTATTGGAACCAGGCTGACTCCTAGGCTGTCCATGGTCCCCTGCCACAAGGACTGATCCAGACTGCCCAAGGAGGAGGATATCCAGCTGATTGGGGATTGGGAAGAGGGGCATTGGGAAACTGAGGAAAACAACTCATTGTTTGCCCACTAAATAATCTAACTCATTATGGACAATAAAAAATTAAAAAAAAAAGAAAGCGCCTTTCACTCTGACAGAGGCAAATGCCCTAAAATGCAGGCTGAGGTGAAAGGTTTGACAACATTTTCAATTAGTAAAACAGCCCTATGGAACATTATGCCTCTCCCTCTTCCTCTAAATCCAGTGATTTCTCTTTCTCTCTGGCCTTTTTTTCATATCCACCAACATCAAACATAATTTTTGTATCATTATCTCCACAGTGAATAATTTTGCCTTCTTAAAAAAATGAATCAAAGTACAAAAAGCGAAATTCTGTTGTTCTTATTAGAAGTGATTTATTTGTGCTCATTATCCTGCATTGACTGATAGATATTCTGGTGCATTCTATGTTCTGATAAATTTTTAATAAACTTACTTAGATACCTTTTATACATATAAACATTTCTACATTTTATGCATATGGTACAATTATTTTACAAGTATATGCAGCCATGTTATTACTGTCAATACAGATAGAGAATGTTTTTGCCCCTTCAGACCCTTCCTCACTTGCTCTGCAGAGTACCTCCTCTCTCCTATACTTGAGGAGATTGGCACTGTACAGTAGCCCGCCTTTCTAGAATGCTGAATTGTGTTTGAATTTTTCACTATTTCTTATTTTGACATAAATCAGTATTGAATTTATAGGGTCATAATTGTTTTATATTCATTTTTGTCTATTTTAAACATAGTATGATGTGGTTACCCATTTTCTTGTGTTAAAGGAATTTCTTAGTTGTTTCTAATTTGGGCCTGTTGTGTATAAAACTTCCTCAACACATTTGGAAGAGTCTTTTTATGGGATAGGCACCACTTCCATGGCTGCTTGCTATTTGTTCACTACTTAGAATTGGAACTGCTAGCTTTCTGGATTGAATACTTGTAATTTTATAAGGTTTATTCATGAAGGTCAGATGACTATCTTAGAAGACAAACCTGTTGGCAAGCTGTCCTCTCCAGCCACCTGTGGCTATTTTCCTCTAATTTTGACTAATCAAAATTGAATTAATTGGCCAGGCCTGGTAATATATACCTGGAAGATTAAGGCAAGAGATTGATGAATGTGAGTTTGACCCAAGCACATAAAGAATCTGGTCAAAATTGGGCTCTCAACCAAGACCATGTTTCTAAAAAAAATTAATTTCAGTTAATTGATATCAGATTTAATAATCAAGTCAGCCACTTGAGTTTTATGATAACAGGGTAAATATATTGGACAGGAAAAATTGATGAAATTATATTGAATACTAATGGTCTATATAACTATTTCTTAGTGAAATAGAATGAGAAAGGTAAAAAAATCAGGCAGGCTTTTCTGTTCTTACTGGGTCATAATTATAGATTAAAATTTAACAAACATTCTTTTCTATGATAGACTTCCAAATTATTTAAATGACCACAGCATCAGCAGCGTTGAGTCATAGAAACAATTAGAGGGCTGGAAAGATGATTCAGCGGTTACAGGCATTTGCTTGAAAAGGCTTATTCCCTGGGTTCGATTCCACAGTACCCAGGTAATGCTAGATGCACAAAGTGGCAAATGTGTTCATTTGCAGTGACAGGAGTCCTTGATATAGCATACAAACTCTGTCTCTCTCTCTCTCCCTCTCTTTCCCTCTCCCTCTATCTCTCTGTGTGTATCTCAAATAAATAAATCTATTTTTAATTAAAAATATAAACAATTAGTAATATAACAGTATAGTACACTTCAACTGCTTTAGAAGTTACAACACTTACAAAAAGGGACAGATAGGTTTTTGCACCTCAGACTTTTGTTATTCTACACTCTTATGAAACAACTTTAAAGACTAGACTGATAGATAGATAGACTATAGATAGCCAACCATAAGTCAGACAAGTTATTAGCTTTGTCAAGAAGACAATTTGTGTTGTCCTGATATTTTCTTCAGATTTTTAAGTTATCTGGTAAATTAATTCATCATCTTTTTAAAGCATGTGATATTTTATTGTATATTTGCTTTACATCTTAATTATTTTACCTGGAGTATGGATGAAGCTGCTAAGTTTATTGTGTTTCAATTCGCCATGTGATATGGATCAAGTAACTTAAACTGCTCTCATTTCTCTGATTTTCTTCATGCAAAATTGATGTAGAAACACTTTCTTCTTAGGTCTATGAAGATGGAAAGCTTTACCCATGTTAAGCACTTAAAAGGCATCTATTACACTGGCCTAATGCAGTAACCATATTCATCCAAAGCAATAACTATTATTCTGTGTATTGTATTGAAAAGAAATAAATACTAAAGACATAGTTCAAATATTACATAAAATGTTTTACATTGTGTAGCATTTAAGAGAATTAATAGGATTATTGTTAATTATACCTGTCAAGTATTTAAGTATTGTCGGCTATGTATAGTGGAACAGCTATTCTGTTATCTTTTCCACAAATAATTGATCAGAAATTAAACCTTGTATGACTATGGATTTCATATTAAATCTACAGATAAAAGATGATTCGAGCTCTATGTAGAACACTTGCCTATCATATGCGAGGCTCCAGATTCAATCCACAGTATGAGAGAGAGAGAGAGAGAGAGAGAGAGAGAGACTCAAGCAGGAGGATTACTTCAAGTTCAAGGCCAGCCCAAGCTACATAGACTTTATGGTAGTGTGTACGTCTTTAATCCCAGCACTTGGGAGTCAGAAGTACGAGGATCGCTGTGAGTTTGAGGCCATCCTGAGACTACATAGTGAATTCCAGGTCAGCCTGGGCTACAGGGAGACCTGACCTCAAAAATAAAAATAAAAATAAGGGGCTGGGAAAATGAACCAGCACTTAAGGGCACTTGCTTAGAAAACTTGCCAGCCCAGGTTCAATTCCCAAGCCACCCACATAAACCAGACACAGAAAATGTCACAAGTGTGTGCCGTTCACTTGCAGTGGAAGAGGCTCTAGTGCCCGT
>PVHP010005410.1:0-65461 GCA_004024765.1 Zapus hudsonius
GGCTCTTATATTCTTTCTAACACCTCTTCCACAATGTCCCCTGCTTGGAAGATATGGTAGAGATGTCTCATTTAGGACTGAGCACTCAACAGTCACTTATTTTCATCACATTGATGAATTTTGAGTTACCCCAGTAGTCATTGCCATTTCCAAAAAGAAGCTTCTCTGACCAAAACCGAGAGCACCTATAAACTATGGGCATAAGCACAAATATTCAGAGGGCAATTTGATGGGCACAACATATCCATATATCCAAACAATTGTAGTAGCTCCACCCCTCCCCCCAGGGCCTATGACTTTTTCAGTCATAGGCTTTTGACTAGGTTTTCAGTACCAGGCATGAAATCCTTACTCTAGAGTGGGCCTCAAATTTAATTGGGAAACAGTTGCTTACCCTCCTCAAAGCCATGCCACTATTGCTCCAAAGAGCATGTGCCCATCTTGCCTGGCTGATTGGTTATGTAGGACTTAGGGACATCTGCAGGGTAAGACTGTTGATGACTTTTGTCCCCCAGTAGGCTGCATAGCACTTTTCAGCACCATGACAGCTAGCCAGGAGAGAGGAGGCTTCCAATTCAGTTCTGGCTTGATTTCTGAGTCCTGTAACTATAGTATGTGGTGTCTTCAACAATGGGGTTTACCATCTAGTTCTACTGGCAACCAAGAACATTAGCAATAACCTAGCAAGGCTTTTAATATTACTGCCATCCAAAAGGAAACAAAACTACTTTAATTTTGTCTTATTGATTCCAACACCCAGAAGAAATACGACATTTTTCCAAAGTTTATATAGTAAAGCATCTTGTAATACTTGATAGTGATACTTGCTTTCCTCTAGCTGAGAGATCAACCTGGTCACTTCTTTATCTTCTTGATTAGTTGCAAATTTTGAAAAATGCCTTTACTGTACTTTTCTAATATGTTCTTATGACTAAAGGTCAATCTGTTAGAATAGGTAAATTTCTATTGAGCTTAGCCATGGGTCCTAATAATTCTTGTTTTTAAGAATTTAAGCCAACAGGAGACCAATCACCACAGCAAATCAGATAACCCATGAAAGGTCAATGGAGACAGGCACTGATATCCAACACAACCCAAAACAGAAGTCCAGAGACACTTAAGATCTCAACAATAAACCTGACTTAAAACTCACCCACCATGATTCAGAGAACTGAGTAGAAGAGGGGGCTGAAAGATTGTAAGAGCCATGGTGAGGGAGAATATAAAGAGACATTTCCCCCCTCAGCAACAACACACAAAGGAGGAAGAAAAAAAACTGGCTACCTCTGGTGCAGTTCATAACCTCCTACCTTATAGACAGATCCAGTATGCGCACCAAGGAGGGACCCCAGTCAGTAAGGGGCAGAGAGAAAGGAAAGGGGGTACCTTCATGAGATTTGCTCATACAATGTATATACTTATTTTATAATAAAGATATTTAAAAAGAATTAAAGCCTTCATACAGAGTTTCTACTTATTAACAATAAATAATTTTGTGTATTTTTATTTTTTTTAATAAAATAAAGAATTAAAGCCTTTAGTTGAGCTGGTCTTTCTTAGTTTCTCCACACCTTGCTACCAAAAAGAAGTGGACACATTGGGTTTTTCAAATGAGATTTGACCTTGGCCTTTGTTCTCAGCTAAAAAGGAAAAGATCTATCATCCTCCGTGCAGCTCTCCCCCTTTGCTTGTGCAGTGAGAAATGCTTGTATACAGGCAATTCACATTATAATTTACAGCTGCTCGAATAGCGATGACATATTGAAAGCTATCTACTATAATTATATTGAAATACATTTTTGCTGAAGGCAAAAGTATTGTAAAGGTCCCAACCCTTTCCAAGCATCTGAGAACATGCTCTCTGAATTCACAGATGTCTTTTGAATTCATCCCAAATCTGGCAAAGTACTAGACCAAACATAAACATGGAATGTGTTCAAGACTGGTCAGGCACCATCTGACAATAGCAAGATTGCACAAAGAACTTAAGACAGGTTGAGGGGAGTTTGTGGGTGCTGGAGAATAGGTGTGCCATCTAAGCTATCCTAAAGGCCAGTACTAGTGCTGCTTGAGTATCTCTACATTATATACTTACATTTATTGGCAAAATTACCTTTGCTTATGAAGGGATTTTATCAGGTTAAAAAGTGTTCATGTTATGATTCAGGGAACTGAGCGGAAGAGGGGGCGGAAAGATTGTAAGAGACATGGTGGGGGAGAATATCCAGAGACATTGCCCCCTCAGTAACAACATGCAAAGGGGGGGTGGTGGAACCGGGTTGACTCCTAGGCTATTCACAACTCCCTACCCCATGGACTGATCCAGACTGCCCATGGAGGAGGATATCCAACTAACCGGGGACAGGGAAGAGGGAACTAGGGGAACTGGAGACGTCAACACATTATTCCCTTATTAAGTGTATCTAATTATGGATAATTAAAAAAAAAAAGTGCTGATGTTAACCAGGCGTGGTGGTACACGCCTTTAATCCCAGCACTTGGGAGGCAGAGGTAGGAGGATTGCCATGAGTTCAAGGCCACCCTGAGACTACATAGTGAATTCCAGGTCAGTCTGGACTAGAGTGAGACCCTACCTCAAAAAACCAAAAAAAAAAAAAAAGTGCTGATGTTATCACATTGTTCTTATACATACTAATTCCATTTTGCCATTTTTTTTAATGCATCCATTATTTCTACCATCACCATCCTGGTTTAAGTTCTTTTCACCTTCAGTACTATAAAATGCATTCTCTCTTCATCTTCTCCAAGCCAAGCCTTCTTTATATGTTCCAAATAGTTTTACTGAATCAAATTCTGCTCAAAAAACAGTGACTAGACAAGTCCTAATTGCTCTATCTGACATTCAGGGTCTCTAAAACACATCCTCACCTGTGCAACCTTATTCTGCTCTTCTACTAATGACAGGAATAACAGTCATTACTATGCATTGAGTATCCAAGGCTCGTGGAGATGAATTTACATACCTGAAACCACCATATAGTGATATTAAATATCTAAGTGGATGTAACATAGCTAAAACCTTTAAGTTCTATAGGAACAAGATCAGTGCATCTGATACAATTTATGAGAATTTTTGGAGGAGCTAAGAAATGGTCTGAGTCTCAAATGCCATTCTTCTTAATAGCTAAGAAGTATAAACAAAAAGATAATAACTGGTATAAATTTAACATTTCACATACCTATGCAAGACTTTTATTCATTGCTTCAAGGGAATGCTTTACTTCTTTTTTTTCTAAAGTACTGAAGATTAAACCAAGGGTCTCATGTAGGCTTTTAAAATGCACTCTAGTTATTTAAACTTTATTTGGAGACAGGGTCTCAAGTGTCCTCTTGAATTTGTGATCTTCCTACCTCATCCTCCTGAGTAAATCTGGGGTTACAAACATGTGCGAGCATATTCAGCCAAGTTTTACTTCCTGCTAGTTGGCATGCTAAGGCTTTTCTTGTGACTGGAAGAAGTATTTGAGTATTCCTTTCTTTTTCTCCAGGTTATAAGTTGATTGGCTCTATGTCTCAATTATATTTATGACCACAAACTTGATAAGTCTAATGAGTTACTTTGTATTTGAGTACACTGTTTTCAACTTATTTGGAAGCAGTGTTTGTATTTATTCAGACAATGAGAAGATAGAGCCATATTAGGTAATCAAATAGGGACTTGTTTATAGAATAAGGACACACAAAAATATGAGTTTTATAAAATTGCCATTTTCATTGTCAATAAATAGCTGTCATTTATTGAGTATTAATTATGTGCCAAGAACTTAGGATAATACATTAAATAATATAATCCATATAAAATCCTTAGGAGAGAGGTCCCTAGACTATGGTATCACATAAGAAGTGTGAGGAATAGCAGAAAATTCTTCTTTGTGGCTCTTTTTTTAGGCATATTGGTCTCATTCCAGTTGGCTTATACAAGATTTTTGAATGTTGACTTTTATCCTCAAATAAGAACGATTTGTTGATTTAATATGCATTTAGTGAGCATAGAAATCTATAGTATTATACTAGAGCTTCTTGGGAGGTTATAAAGGCATCTAGGAAATGAATGGTTGCAATCAAAGTTGGTGGTTGTTGTGGGGGGAGAGCATCTACTGTTTGAAATATAGTCTTACTATATTGCTGAGGCTGATCTCATGTGATCCTTCTACCTCAACCTTCCAAGTAGCTGGGACTATAAGCATGCAACATCACACCTGGCTGGGCATCTACTTTTAAGAGAAATTTATTCTTTTCATCAAAAGTGAGTTTTAGAATAGGGGGTATTATGATCTGTTACCTACAATCAGCCTTTCTAAATAGTTACAAAGCCCCAATTCAACTTTTAGAATTGATTACTGAATCATTTTTTTTTAAAATCTCCCTAAAATTAGTATTTGTCCGCTGTCTGAGCTACAGTTTTATATTCAATTATATGAACTTAAAGATAAGAAAAAGATTGAATCTCGAATTGACAACAGGAAAAAAATCACCATCACAAAATAAAACACTGAAAGCTTTAGTTTTGTGTATAATTAAATATGTATGTATATCAAGAAGGCAGTTTTACTAGCTAAAAAATATTACAAGTACATTACCTAAAGGCCAAATATTTCAGGCTCTTCATTATTACTTGGTTTCTATTTTTTGTGGAGAAAGGAGCAAATGGCAAGAAGAAAGGCTCATAACAAGAATTGATTAAAGTAATTTTATCAGATGAAATCTTCTGTACTTATGTAAATTATGTCATTGTTGTATATTTTAAAACACAAAAATTTCAGCAGTTGGATTGGAAGAAAAAGAAGTATCTCTCAATATTCTCATAAGAAAATTTATGAAATCTAAACTCTTTTCTAAATATTCCAGTTAACCAAGGTAATTCTGCATTTATATTGTGGACATTGACCACAGACTTCTCAACTGACAGTCTCACTTGGAAAAGCAATAAGATAGTAAAAAAAATTCTTCAAAGGCTTGTATTAATAACACAGTCTTATAGGGGTGGTAAAGGATATGATAAATGTTTGAAGGGAGCATTCTGAATTATAAATAGCATCTGTTTGGGTAACCTTTCCAAAAACCCTGCAATCATTTGAGCATTCTTACTCCATTATGTTTTTTTTTTTAATAAAAGTATACCTTTTTAAAGGAGTAGAAGATGAGGCCCCTCTGTATTACTCTGAAACTGGTACAGATGATGCTATAAATGAGGCTGTAATTTACTTTCCATGGTATCAAGGAAAAAAATCGCTTTGCCTAAAGTGTATGCATCTTTCTTAAGGGTGTACCCAGATTTTAATTATCTAAATGTAAATACTTAACGAATTTTACTTAGAGTAATGAGCTAAAGTGCACACTACATAAATGAGATGTTCTAATTAATCATGTATGAACTACTGGTTTAAAGAAAAGCTATGTGAATTCTGTGAATGCTGGGCTAGTGCCAAATTGCTAATCAGCATTTGCATTCATAGATGGCTTCACTTAATAAGTCGTGAGACATTCAGCAAATGTTTTAGGAAATTATGAGTTTTTAGATGCAGAAAACTTTTTGGTCTTTAACCCTTTAATCTCCTGGCAGACCTTTCATTCTGGAGAGGTTAAAATTCATCTAGGTACAACTAAAAGAAGTAACATCTCTGGAATATTTCATAAAGGATTCTTTTTTTAAAATCAATATTTTCATTGTCCAAAATTAGATACATTGTATTAGTAAATATTACATTGGTATCCCTGATTCCCTCCCCCCTGTCCCCAATCCGCTGGGTATCCTCCTTGGTAGGCATACTGGATCGTTCCATGGGGTAGGAGGTTATGGATAGCACAACAGGCAGCCAGGTTTCCTACACACACACACACACACACACACACACACACACACACACACACACACACACACTTGTGTGTTGTTGCTGAGGCGGGCAATGTCTCTGGATATTCTCCCCCACCATGACTCTTACACTCTTTCTGCCCCCTCTTCCACTTAGTTCCCTGAGTCACAGTGGGTGAGATTTAAGACTGCTTTATTATTGAAATTTTAAGGGCCTCTATACTTCTGCTTTGTGTTGGAAAAAGGATTCTTAAGTTATTTACAAAGACACATGTCCTGTCACAGATACACGTTACTGTACTGTGTTTATGGGATGAAGCATAGTTATGTGTGCAAATGAGAAATGCCTGTACACTCCAGTAAAACAAATCCTATAGTTTCCAGTCATAGGTCCTAGACTCTTAAAAATTACTGGACCATCTCTGACCCCAAGAGCTTTAGTTTGATAGATTATATCTATCATTATTTTTTCTAATAAATAATAAAGCTAGAAAAATTCAGAACTTTTTCCACTGAGAAAATAATAGTAATCTATTACATGCTAACTTAAAATTTTTAAATTTTAGGGTTTTTTAAAAACTTTAAAATTTGTGAGAAGGACACTGCTTTTACTGTTTTGCATCTTTCATATCATCTTTCTTCTTTATCCACTTTGGAAGTCAGTCTGTTGTCACATCCTTGTATGTGAGGGGCATCTATCTGCCTCCCACAGATACACCATTGGAAAAGAGAGGAGTATATTGATATCTTTTTCAGATAATTGTGGATTTTCTCTTTTGACATCATTTCAAAACTTGACAACTGGGAGTTGTAAAGGTTATTTGCAAGGCAAAATATGAAAACATATCAATGAACATTTTTAGGTTCTTTTCCTAAAGATCTATTGTTCAAAATGCCACTTGGAATATATCTTCCTATACATGCTTTTATAACATGATGCATTGGAAATATTGGTTCATTGAATTGGGTATATCTTCTATGTATTAGCATACTTCATTATACAATATGAAAATATTCTTACTAATACCAACACTGAACTATCAGAAAGTCTCCAGGGAAACTGTCGCACTCATAGTATGATGCAAAATTCAAAATTCTAATTTTTACTTGAAAACTCAAATTTTTGTCTGTGGCACAAATCCTGCCAGCTGTTTTCTTCAGCATGATGGACTCATTCAGTTCATTTTTTGAGAAAACATCTGCTAAATACCCAACACCATATCATCCTAATTGATCAGTTTTCTTTTATGTAAACATGGTATTTGGGGGAGAGAGGGGTAAGCTCAGAATTTAACCTTGCAAATGCTGCTTATCATCCTTTGCTATGCAGAGGTACTTTTTGTGTGTGCCTCATTTTATCACACAAAATATTAAAGATATACTTGAGGGTTGAGATGTAATAAGATGAATAGTTTGCAATGCTTCACTGAGGACATACCCAAGGGCACATGTATTTATGTGAATGTGTGTGGTTGTGATGCTGCCTGTCTGTCTGAATGTCTATCTATCTCAAGGATGATCAAGTCCATTGGCTCATGAGATGCTCTCTATAGAGTTTTTTTTCTCCTATGCACTAGCCATAAGTAGCTAAGCAAGCTTAGTCTGAATTGAGATGAACTGTAAATGCAAAATATATACTCTATTTAAGGAGTACAGAAAAGAATATGAAATGTCTCAGTAGCAGTTTTTAAAAAAGAATTATATGTTGAAATATTTAAAATGCATTGGGTTAAATAAAATGTTATTAAAATTCATTTTACCTGATTCTTTTTAGTTTTTGAAATGTTAGCTCTCAGAGAGTGACACTTTCATACATGGCTCACTATATGTTTTATTGGACAGCACTGCTCCAGAGATAGATTTTGTGGCCAATGTTGAATAAAGTTAGAAAAACTATTTCCTTGGAAATTTATTATGCACATATGTTGGCATAAAAATACAGACGAATCCTGCAGAAATAAAAATGTATCTTGTAATTTCAATTAACTCATCAGTTCCCAAACATACTATAATTTTGGACCATCTGTTAACATTCTATGGAATTAATAACTGTGGTATTATAGAGTTTGCTATTCCCAGTTTGGAGAAATATGCAACCTTTTTTATTTTACCTATGAGAAACTAAAGGCTAAGGGGATCACATCATATAATTTGGAAATTATTCAAACATTTCTTTAGGAAAACAAAAAGAAAAAAATACATACATATATTTTCTGGCCACATAGTCACTTGTTTAAGATATTCCAAATTGATAATATAATGGAATATCTTAAATTTGCTTTAAAATTTTTGAGTTGCCTTAAGATAGAAAAATTAGACTGGAGAGATGGCTTAGCAATTAAAGGCACTTGCTTATAAAGCCTGTCAGCCTGTGTTCAATTCCCTATTATCCACAGAAAGCCAGAAGCACAACCTGATGCAAGTGTCTAGAGTTCATTTGCAGTGGCAAGAGGCCCTGGCTTGCCCATTTTCTCTCTTCTCTCTCAAATAAGTATTTTTAAAGTATTTTTAAAAACAAAGGCAAAAGAACTTGTTTTAATCTGTAGCATTCCTTAATATTTTTTTTTTTTTTGTTTTTGTTTTTTCGAGGTAGGGTCTCATTCTAGCCCAGGCTGACCTGGAATTCACTATGTAGTCTCAAGGTGGCCTTGAACTCATGGTGATCCTCCTACCTCTGCCTCCCGAGTGCTGGGATTAAAGGTGTGCGCCACCACGCCCGGCTACATTCCTTAATATTATTGAGCTTTTTAGACTTGAATCTGAAAAGGAAACCAGCAAAGCCTGCATAAGAGTTCTAGGGATTACAGATCTCTAAAAATCTTACCCTAAACCTATCCAAGGTGTACAAATTAAGAATCCTTTAATTAGAGTTAAGAAAGAAGTGATAGATATGGATATTAACCAACCTTATTCACACTTTCGAGTTGTAGTATAAAAGCCTACTAACCTGTAGATGTGTGTTGAGTACCTGTGATGTATATTAATACCCCTAAACTCTGAAGACTATCATAAGTCTAATACGGGATTCCTACTTACAAAGAACTTTAAAAGTATTTTTAAATAAGCAATACTTTTATTTCACTTTGGAAATATTTATAGAAAAACTCTGTAAAAGCTTAAAGCAATCTTTTTAGTAAAGCTTAAAGTAAGTAAATCTGTAGGGAAGTGGATGAACACTATTACAACTTCAAAATGTGTCTGGTACCAGGGTTGTCTGTGAAGAATCGCCGATCCTAAAATGCTAGGTGTTCTTTCTACCGTAGCGTAGACTTCACCAAGACAGTACTGAATTTTATTGTAGGCCTAGCCATAGTTTTTTTTTTTTTATCTACTAGCTGAACAAGTTAGAATCCTGAGTCTGCTTCTTCATTTCTGCTGTCCATCCCGTGACTTTACATGGGTGGTATTTATTTATTTATTTATTTTAATTTTTTGAGCTAAGGTCTCGATTTAGCCCAGGCTGACCTGAAATTTACTATTTTTTATATTTTTTATAGTCTCAGGGTGGCTTCAAAGTCACAGTGATCCTCCTATCTCTGCCTCCCAAGTGCTGGGATTAAAGGCGTGTGCTTTATCTGCTGAGGCATAACTTCGGTTAACTGATCTGAGGTTATTGGAATGTGTGATGTACCTGCTCTGTGCTCTGTGCTTACTCAGACCTGGGGATTAGCTCAGTGGTAGAGTTAGTTCTTTTAGTGTGTGCATGAGGTCCTGGTTCCATGCCCAGCACCAAGCCAAGCCAAGCCAACCCTGAATCTGTTCTAAAAAGAAAGTAAAAACCTGTTCTCTCTAGCCCTACTAGCCCATACCTGAACTTGCTACCCATTCCTTCAATTCTAGGTATCACTTCTTCCATGAAACCTCAGATGAGAGTAGACTGTCTTTGTAATTAGTGAAACCTTTATTAATATCTCCCCATTAGACTTGACCACTGACTACTATTATATGCTCTGTCTCACTGAAGGCCAAGACTGCTACATCTTGCTCATTTCTGTGTCCCTTACAGCACTTGGAAAGGTTTGAAGTTTATAATCCCTCAGTAAACATGTGTTGAGTAAACATTAAACCCCAAAGAAAATAGAGGGCACTTGTGTTAACAATTAGCACACATACTGTATAGGAAACAGCAGCTAGTGTATGCCAAAGGGAATTGTAACTGAAACCGGAATAGGGAGGAGTGGGAAGGACAGTTGAGTGCTATGCCTCCTTTGCATGTCTTACCATTCATAATTTCAGAAGTCTTGCTGCTTTATCTGTCTGTACCACCACTATGACACAAGTGTTTTAGTTTGCATTTTACCCTACTCTCTGCATAATGCTGCTGGCAATTGCTAATGAGGTAGAAATTTAAGTGGGTTAATGTCTGGGTGGTGTGATAATATATCAGTTTCCTAAGGAGTGATTTTTTTTTCTTTCCATTACAGGCATGTAATGAATTCACTACACATGTGATGAACCTTCTCCGAGAACAGAGTAGAACACGTCCCATTTCCCCAAAAGAGATTGAAAGGATGGTGGGCATCATTCATCGAAAATTTAGTTCCATTCAGATGCAGCTCAAACAAAGCACTTGTGAAGCAGTTATGATTTTAAGATCAAGGTTCCTTGATGCCAGGTATGTGAGGCCATAAATCTTTTCACTCCTTGTGTATTATTTTTTGTAAAACTGGCTGGTTGGTCTTATATTTTTTTTGGGGGGGGGCATATGAGCTCTTCTCTACAGGTAACCTACCTCATGGTGGCCTTGCTGTCACATAGCCTTTTATGTTGGCCCAACTCAGTGACTCTGAAGTGGAGGGTTTGTGATGTGATTCCTCTGATGACTTGTGTTCATGACTATTGTCCTTTCCTGCTCTGATGCCAAGAGTGTTTATAGAATAATTTTCCGCGTTAAATTCTTATCTATTTACTTATTTATTTATTTGGTTTTTTGAGGTAGGGTCTCGCCCTAACCAAGGCTGACCTGGAATTCACTATGTATGTAGTCTCTAACTGGCCTCAAACTCATGGTGATCCTCCTACCTCTGCCTCCTGAGTGCTGGGATTAAAGCATGCGCCACCACCACACCCAGCAAGCTTTTTATCATCCTCTGTAACATCTTCCCCTCCTCTTCAGATATTTTCTTATGTTTTTTAAAATTTGTGGGGGTTTTGGTGTTGGTTTTTTTTTATAAAATATTTTTGTGATGGCTCATTATGCATAATTTGGTCTGCTTTTTAAAATTTTTACCTTTTATACATAAACATTTTTAAGCATAAGCTTTAATTTTACATAATATTTCAATAGTTGGAATCTTCCAAATGAATATATAACTATATACTTAGCATTAGCTAAGTTTTAAAATTATTAAATTGTTTTTAACATTAAATTATTTTCAGGGCTGGAGAGATGGCTCAGAGGTTAAGGCATTTGCCTCCAGTGCCTAAGGCCCTGGGTTCAATTCCCCAGGACCTACATAAGCCAGACCTACAAGGTGGTGGCCCTGGTACTCTCTTTCTCTCTCTATCTCTGTATCTCTCTGCTTGAAAAATGAATAAAAATAAATTATTTTCATTAGTTTGAATATAGCCCTTCATTCTCTCTTCCTACTTTTCTTTCTTCTTCCCTTCCTCCCTTTTTTTCTCCCTCTATCCTTCCCTTCCTTTATCCATCCAATACTTACTTGTGTTGAGGGATATAATAGTAACAAAATTGGTCAATAAACTTACTCAGGTGAGCTTGCATTCTACCTGAAGAAACAGACAACCAGCAAGTAAACAAAGATACTATAGTATGCTGTTTGGTAGTGTCATGTGATAACTGCTGTGAACGAAAATAAGGAAAGATTGGGAAAGAAAAAGTGATGGACAGAGGCATTTTTTTATTGAAACTAGTGTTTTGATGGAATTCTTTTTTTTTTTTCCGATGGAATTCTTTTTGCATCAGTCCTTATCCTCTTTACCTTATTAATTCTCAGGAATGGAGTGTTAGATCAGGATTGGAACCTTTTTTTTACTCCCTTCTCTTGCAGTTTTTCATGAATCTCCCCCCACCCACCCATAAGCCATAGTCATTGCACATTTGCATTCCCCTTGATTATAGCAAATGCCTTACACATAATCAGCTATAAAAAATAATTTATGTATGGGTCAGAAGAATTACTCCTTTCATTAATCCATGCAACTGCTGAAATAAATTAAGGACACAAGCAAAAATGTTTTAAATTGGTCAAATTTGAGTATTTTGTAAGGGTAACAAAGATATTAAAAAATACATCTAGAAGAGAGGACTCCTTCCTAACACAATGTCCTTCCTGCTGAGGGTTTACTCTTCTTGTCAACATGCATGTTTATTTTTACATAACTACATTCATAATGTATACACCTAAATGATTTATTTTTCTTCCACCAAGAGAAAGTATGTTAACAGCCTAGCGTGAGCAGAGTCAGAATGAGAGTGACAGAGCTTAGTGCACAGTTCCTTCTCCCACAGAGATTACTGTTAGGAACCTTGATGATGGAACACAGACCTGGGACTGATGCCACTGCACACTGGCCTGAGGCATAGCCATTTAGACTGTGGCAGCCCTGCGGGGAGTGAAACTGAGGGAAGATGCTTCGTGGGCATTTTCTACAGGATGTTTTCCTAAAAAATAAATAAAGTATAAGCCCATATTCTCTCCTGTGCTTTCAAGAGAGTGCAAATATTGAGCTCAACCCCTCTCTTCTTGTAGTGCCTTTGAGCAAGCCCTCTGCATGGAGAAGGCCAGCTTGTTCAGCTCTAGGCCAACATGCTCATTCAGATAGGTGATTCCCTTGTTCAGTCTGCCTTTCTGGAAGGTCTGCTCATGGGTTATATTTTTTGTGTTTTTTTTTAAATAATTGGACAAGTCTGAAGTATGTGCTGGTGCAAAACACTTAAGAAGGAACTTGTGTAAGTGCCTTACTTTGGACACAGATAAAAATATAGTGTGGTTTTTTTTTCTGCCCAGAAATATGTTCTGAGGTATTTTTGTTGTTGCTTATTTATTTGTTTTATTTATTCCTGAGGCAGGGTCTCACTCTTGCTCAGTCTGACCTGTTGCTGACTCTGTAGTCCCAAATTGGCCTCTAGCTCAGTGATCTTTCAACTTCAGCCTCCAGAGTGCTGGGATTAAAGGCATGCACCCCCATGCTCAGCTTTGTTCTGAGGTTTTTTGATGTTTCCTGTAACTTCTCCTGGACAAAATCTATGTGAGCCAAACTTCTCTTTGTTTTCCTAGATAGTTTTCTTCTCAGTCCTACTTTTACATCTTTCCAAATAAATGCCCTTCTGTCATCTACTTCTGTCTTCCCTGGTGGCTGACTGGGTTCCATGTTGCAACCTGGGAGTCACCAGCTCACAGACCTTCATGTTGCTGTGGCTTAGAGCAGAGTTATGTATCTAAGAGGACAACCATTACTTAGCTGTAATTCATAGCTGCCCTCCAAGAACAGGGCCTGGCATGACTGATTTTCCAGTTTTTCATTAATAGCTGGACACCTAGGCTTTTATGAGTAGGTCATTACCGTGTGATCTCAGCAATGTCTGTGGGACAGGAAATGCCTATAGGTTTGACCTATCTAGACCTTTCCTCCCTGGCCACCCCACTACCCACTCACAGAGTGTGCCTCTTCAGAGCACTCCCACCTCCCTGTCTTTCTTTTCAAGCCACACTTGATTCCTGCAGAATGTTAATTACTCATTTGAATGTATTTTTCTTCCCTTCCTTCCCTGTCTTTCCTCATCACCTCCTCTACCCATTGCATCATCAAATCCTGTTGATTTTAACCCCCAAATAGAATCTCATCTTCATCCCCCCAACATAATGGTTTAACCTTCTAGAAAATTCCTGAGATGTTTTGATCAGACTTAAATTTCTTATTCCCATGACTCTCCCTGAATGTAAAGTGGGGATCACATACTTAACCTGCCATGTTAGAAACATCTAACATGTTAGAATAACTAGAAGAATCATATGATATACACCTTTGCCACTTTCTAAGTATAAGATACCACAGTTGAGAAAAATCATTAGGGTTATTTGGAAGAAAGTGTTAAGAGAATTATCTAGGGAAGATATTTTCCAGTCATAGAGCAAATAATCTAAAGTAAAATCTGACAGATGCTAATTTTCAGGCAGGAATTTTTTTAAATGTTAATAATAACTACCAAATATAAATGTTATTCATGCTACTTGAGATATGTTGTTAATAACCACCGGGCGTGGCAGCACATGCCTTTAATCCCAGCACTCCGGAGGCAGAGTTAAGAGGCTCCCTGTGAGTTCAAGGCCACCCTGAGACTACATAGTGAATTCCAGGTCAGCCTGGGCTAAAGCAAGACCCGACCTAGAACTCCCCTTCCCCCCAAAAAAAGATATGTTAATAACTCCTTGATCTGATGCTTTGCCATCCTCCTCCCAGCCAATAAATAAGTAAATAAAATAAACAATCTCTTTTGCTCTTTTCTTTGTAAGGAAAGTACATACCTAAGTCAAGTTGCTAAAGGAGAAAAACCCAGAAATCCCTCTTAGTATATATTTTACCTTCCCTTCCCTCACTTCACCTTCTCCCATCCATCATCATCTTCTTTCCAAATGGATCTTGAATCTTATTTCAGTGGCTGTCACCCTATGCCAGCTTATTATCCCCTTCAGTTTGACCAGTGTAGCCACGTCCTTTGAGGGTCTTTGATTTTCTTTTGTGTCTTCCTTCAATTATTCTTAGTAGTCAGAATGATCCTTTAAAAATATGAAAACGTACAAACCTTTAATAGCTTCCTATTGCTCTTAAACTGAAATTTCTTATGGGGTTCACTATGCTTCTGTCATCTGTCCCTTCTAATTTTTCCAGACTTATCTTGTATATTCCTTACCCTTCTGTACACTCTAGCCTCCTCTGGCCCTTTAGACTTGCCAAGTTCTTTTCTGTATGAAGGGCATTTCCTCTGCTCAGTCCTGTTCACCCATCTCTTTGTCTAACTCCTATATATTTTCAGGTCTCAGATTAAATGTCACTCCTCAAGGAAGTCTTTCTTGAATCTGTAGCCTGTATTATGTTTTTCTGTTAAACACTGTCATTATACCTCACTTTCCCTTTATTATATTTGATATAGTCACCATAATTTATAATTACTGATTTCTGTGGCCCTTGTCCAATGTCTTTCTTTCCCCTTCTTCTCTGTCCCTTAGCCTTCCAATTGCCTATAAATTCTGTGGAGTTTCTATGTTTCATTCCCTTTGTCTCTTCATTGAACATGTTGGGTCTTCAGTAAATACTTGTTGAATAAATCAAATACTGAAATTGACTGTGTTTCATATTCTAGTACTTTTCTCAGTGATGCTGCACTTTAAAATGGGCTGGGAGGTACTTTGGAGGATGCTGAAGGTTGCTTTACAATATTTTGGTGATACATTAGCCCAAAAAATGTTTTAGAATATAAATCTACTTTTTGGATGTGGTCCTAATTAATTGTCCCTCTAGTTAATGCTGATTATAACTGTGATTTTTTTTCTTCTGCTGCTTTTGTCATAGACGGAAAAGGCGTAACTTTAGTAAACAGGCCACAGAAATCTTGAATGAATATTTTTACTCACACCTCAGCAACCCCTACCCCAGTGAAGAAGCCAAAGAAGAGCTGGCCAAGAAATGCAGTATCACCGTGTCACAGGTGAGAACACACTGCATCTGCTCCGCTCTCCTTTATGTTCCATTGTTTAAGAATGGAGAATTAGAAAGAAAATCACCATATCTGTACATTTTAATGCAAGAGTTTAATGCTTAGGTACATTTTTAAAACCCCAAGTGGCAAGGGGTTCAGTTTCCAGCCCTCTTCCTCCCCCCACCAGCCTCCAGTGTAAATCTATAGTTGTGGCATAAACATGCCATGGGGAGAGACATGGTTTATACTTAAGTAAGTCTCTAGTAAATGGCATCTAGGCCTGCTTTCTCCAACGTAGATGGCTGTCCTAACCTTCCAGTGAGAAAACAATCTATTTGTTGCCAAAAGGAAATTTAATATAACTCTTAGGTGAAAGCTTTGAGGAATTCACTGAACCATGTCTAGGTAAGCATGTTAGAATGTTTGAGTCCCATGGATTTCTTCGCTTCCTTCCTTATTAGTCATTCAACAAAAAAAGTTTTTTATATTTATTTTTTAATGTTCATTTGTAAGAGGTTTGCTTACATCTTCTAACAAGTCATCCAGTTGTATTTAGATTGAGGATGAGTGACATTTCAAAAAAATAGTACAAATAACCTCTTTAAGTTATGAATACAGTTAGGTAGTCCTCTATCTAATGGATTAAAAAAATTGTATCTGTATCCAACATGTACAGGTTTTTTTTCTGTTCTTATATGCTAAATATTATAATTATTTACATAGCATTAATATTTTATTAGGTATTATAAAGTCATCTAGAGATTATTTTAATATACATGATGTTCATAGGTTAAATGTAAATACTGTGCCATTTTATATGAGACTTTGAACATGCTTGGATTTTGGTTCCACATGGGAGATTCTAGAATTCCTCCCCATCCACTGTGGATAGTGAAGGATGAGTCTGTATGCCTTATGGGCATTACATCTAAAATAAAATTTTACTCAAATGCTCACATTTTTGACTGACACCTGAATAGCATTTCTTATGTCCAGAAAAAGTAGTATTTACAAGCCAGTTTGCTGTGAAACTAGGAAAAAGCTGATGCTGGCAGAAATTCCAATTTTCCATGGGGGTCAGATGATCAAAATTCTAAAAGTCACTTCTAAATACATTTGAAACCCAGGATACTGAAAATACCCTTTGGTTTCCAATGTCTCACATCATTGTTTTTTAAGGGAACATGGTTTGAATTTAAGCTGATTTTAACTCCTATCTGGCATGGTTTCCAGAGAATCTCTAGAGTAAACTTGGATCTATAATTAAGATTTCACTTAAGGCTTATTGTCATCCTCTTGATTCCTTCTGCCCACTTTGAAATGGAATGTAATTGATTTTGAGGACTAGGTTACAAAGATATATATTACAGAAAACAATGCTGTCTGGGTTATGCAGTACTAACTGCCACTTAAAACACTGAGTATAATATGCTGAGTCACACAGGAAAGAGAAACCAGAAGTATATTAATTTCAATTGGGCTTTCTGAAGCATGTGTGTATTAGTTACTTTTCTTATTGTTGTGACTAAATGCCTGACAAAAAGCAACATAAAGAAGAATGGGTTTATTTTGGTTCATGGTTTGAGGATACAGCCCATCAATGGCAGTGGGAGCATGGGGTAGTTGATTGCACTGCACCTGTAATCAGGAAGTAGGTAGAGATGAAGGTTAGTGTTCATACTTTCTTTCTCCATTATATTCAGTCTAAGACCCCACCCATGGGATGGTGCCACCTGCATTCAGTGCAATCCCTTCTCTTCTTAGCTAAATGTCTCACGCCCAGATGTGTGTCTCCAAAGAGATTCTAAACCCAGTCAGGTTGACAATAAAGATTAATCACCCTAAGTCCCCCTCTCATCAAATTGGTACCTAAACATAAAACTTTTAAATCATAACATTCTACTCCTGGTCTTCAAAAAAGCCAGACCATAACTCAATAGGACAGACATCAAAATCTGCAGTTTTATAACCAGCATCTGGAAATTATGCTGGAAACCTCTGAACTCCATGCCCCTCCAGTTCTGCTGCCTGTAGTATGTGTAACCTCTTCTGCACTTGTGATTTTGCCAAGTTCTGTCAGTTCAAGATGTAGTATGGCCTCCTTCTACCACAGCTGTAGTGGTTTCTGTGTACCCTGATGGTAAAACCTAGAAAAACACTTCCATAGGTAGTTGTTTTCTAGTAAGGAATTCTTTCAGCAGAACTCTCAATTCAGTCCCTCACCTTTCAAGTAATTTTGCATTTTTATAAACTGGAGCCTTAGATGAGTGGAGTCTTGCCCTTAAGGCACCTCTCCTATTGTACCAGTGCAAGGTGAGGTTTCTCCTTAAGAATGGTAAACTAACAATTATAACTTATTTTCTATACCCACATTCTCTACAGTTTTAAACTTGTGATGCTCCTTTCCTCACCAAACTCTACAGTTTTCATATATTTCTGTTCTCTCTTTGTGTATATCTATCTAAGAGTAGTAAGCCCTGTCCTGGATCTTATGCTGTCTTGAAATTTCTTCTACCAAACAATTTAATACATTGTTTTTTAATTCAACCTCTCTCTCAATTTTAGCACACAGGCAGAATGCAGTCAGATTCTTTGCCAAAATGGTACATGATTGACCTTGAACCTATTTCCCAATAGAGTCCTTATCCTCTATGAAATCTCATGAACCAGACCTCTACTTGTCTGCATTTGTCTCAGCATTCTGGTCTTCCAAACTCACACCAGAATGATTCACTAAGCTTTTCTCCAGCACTAATGGAGCCCACAGCTCCAAAGTCTTCTCTATATGCCTCATAACTTTACCTTTCTATATAAAGTTCAGCTAATCTTTTCCAAAATTCTACTCAGATTTTGACTAGAATTGCAGACTTACACATGTAAGTCTGGGTATGGGGCTCCCCATACTTAAGAGTCAGTCCGTCAACGTGATGTCATTCTGATTTGAATCTTTGGTTTCTTTCACCAGTGTTTTATTGTTTCAGCATCCATATCCTGTACATATTTTAACTGTTAGAGTTATTGTAAATGGTATTGTTTTTCTGATTTTGGGTTATACTTATTCATTGCTTGTTTATAGAAATACAGTTGGTTTCTGTTGTTGGCCTTGTATCTTGTTAGGCAACTAAAGCAATACTCAAAGGGGGAAAAAATCAATCCCAAAAGCATATGAACTGTAGTCAGATTTATCACAGCAACATCCCCATTCCTCAGTACCAGTTGTCTGGATTAGTTGCTTTCGAATTGTTGTAACCAGATAACTGAAACAGTTTAAGGGAGGAAAGGTTTTTGCCTCACAGGCTGAGGATACAGTCTGGTGGGGAAGACATGACAATGTGAGGCCACATTGTGTCAATACTCAGGAAGCAGAGAAAGATGAGTATTGGTTGGTATTGGTGTTTTCTCTCCCCCCCTTTTTTTGGGGGGGTGGGAATTGAGGTAGGGTCTCCATCTAGCTGAGGATGACCTGGAATTCACTATGTAGTCTCAGGATGGCCTCCTCCTACCTCTGCCTCCCAAGTGCTGGGATTAAAGGCATGTACCACTATACCTAGCCCCACACCTGTCTCTTTCTCCTTTTTTATTCAGTCCAGGACGTCAGCCCATGAGGTCATGCCACCCATATTCAGGATGAGCCTTCTCTCCTCAGCTAAACCTCTCTGGAAATACATATAGTCCCAGAGGTGTGAACCCAGTCTAGTTGATGATGAAGATAACCATCATAGTGCATTTCCCCACATTACATACAATTAAATTTACATTACAGAGATTATGCAAAGTCCAGTTTAAAAACACTGAGAATAGGGCTGGAGAGATGGTTCAGCAGTTAAGGCATTTGCTTGAAAAGCCTAATAACCTGGGTTTGATTCTGCAGTACCCACATAAAGCCAGATGCACAAGGTGGTTCATGCATCTAGAGTTCATTTGCAGAAGCTAGAGGTCCTGGCACACCAATTCTCTCTCTCTCTCTCTCTCTCTCTCTCTCTCTCTCTCTCTCTCTCTCTCTCTCTCTCTCTTTCTCTCTCTCTCTCTCTCTTTCTCTTCCTCTCCCTCTCCCTCTCTCTCTCCTTCTCTCTCTCCTTGCAAATAAAAAAAATACCAAACAAGAACAGGCAACAGGAAAGATACCATTTTGCCATATTTCAAGCATATGAAACTTTATTGCTATTGCTTAACATACTTAATTTAATAATTAAGAATAAATAAGGAGCCAGGCACAGTGGTTCATACTCAGGAGGCAGAGCTAAGAGGGTCATGCATATGAAGCCAACCTGAGGTACATAGCAAGAACCTTTCTCAAAAACCAAGTGCTAGGTATAGAACAGGGGTATAGAACATTTAACCTAATATGCCCTAGTTTCTGTATTCAATCCCTAGCATTGACCCTGCCCTGAAGGAGTTGGGAATGGTGGTACATGCCTAAAATCCTAGCACTCAGGAGGCTGAGAATCTTGTTCAAGACTAGCTTCAGCTACATAGCAAAACCTTGTCTTTAAAATCTCAAAGAAAAAAAATGTAGGGAATATTCTGAAGGAATTATATTTAGTACTTTGATGTATCTCCAGTATTTTGAGGATAGATTAGAATTTCACATATGTGTGTATAGTGTATGCAGGTTTGTATGTCACATGTGTGCATGGTGTATGCAGGTTTGTGTGTCACATATGTGTCCATGGTATATGCAGGTTTGTGTGTCACATATGTGCATGGTGTATGCAGGTTTGTGTGTCCCGTGCACATACATGCAGAGACCAGAGGTGGATGTTGAGTATACTCCTGTATTCGCTGACTTATTTTTCTTGAGACGGAGTTTTTCATTGATCCTAGAGCTTCAGTTTTTCAATCCGATTTGCTAAGCAGTGAGCCTCAGTGATCCTCTAGTCTCCACCTTCTTCAGCACTGAGCACTGGGGTCAGACATGTGTGGTCACACCCATCTTTTACATGATTTTGAACATGTCTCTCCATATGCCTTTTGTAGTTAATACAAAGTGAGGAATGTTTGATTTCAGCTGAAAAGTTAACAGAGCATCCTTCTTTAAAAATGTCACAGAAAAACCAAAAAATAAAAAAATATGCAATGCTGGGCATGTTCTACACATTGTTAATCCCAGCGCTTGGCAGGCAGAGATAGGAGGATCGCTGTGAGTTTGAGGCCAATTTTGGACTACAGAGTGAGTGCTAGGTCAACATGGGCTAGAGTGAGACCCTACCTTGAAAACAGCCACAACAACGACAACAAATGCCACAGAAATGTTCTAAATTAAGAGAGTAAAGTTATATAATAAGTCCATGTGATACCTTACTCCTGACTTGGTTCTGTACTGGAGGGAGAAAATACCATCACGGGCATTATAAGTTAAATTTACGTAGATCAGCTATAATTGATAATTGCACTGTGGTGTATGAGAAAACATCTTTAGGGTTAGGAAATATACACTGACTAAGGGTAAATGGCCATGATACACATAATATATATGTGTGTGTGTGTGTGTGTGTGTGTGTGTGTAAACTCACATGCATCTGCACAAAATTCATTAATATTTACAAAGATAAAACAGTGGGGCAAAATGTTAAGAATGAGCACACAGAAATGTTCTTTATACAATTTTTGTTACAACTTATTTTATGTTTGAAATTATTTCCAAATAAACACTTTTTAAGAGGTAAACTTAGGGGCTGGAGAGATGGTGTGGCGGTTAAAGGTGCTTGTTTTCAAAGCCTGATGGCCTGAGTTCAATTCCCCAATTACACACATAAAGCCAAATGCACAAAGTGGTGCATGTATGTGGAGTTCATTTCCAGCAGTAGGAGGACCTGGCACACCCCTATGCACTTGTACACACTTGATATCTCTCTCTCTGTCTCAAACAAATAAATAAAACACTTTTAAATAAACAAGAGGTATATTATAGCAACAGAGGATTAAAATGCAGTATATAAAGAATTCATATATGAGAAAAAGATAATACATTCCCCAGTACCCTTCATCACAAAACAGACAGCTGAGTACAAAAATGGCAAAAGACTTAACCAAGGATATCACAGAAGATATGTAAGTGGTAGGTTAGATGAAAATATCCTCATTCTTATTAGTCATCAGGAAAATGTAATTAAAAACTGTAATGGAATAATATTTTATCTTTTCTAGAATCTGAAGTCGGATCCTATCAAGTGTGCAGCAGCAGAGACCTGAATCTCATGCTGTTATAGATGATTATAGCTATTTTTAAAAACATTGACATCGCCTTACACATTTGAGCATGCCCATACCAATCAATCTGTAGCTTCACTTTAGGTGAAGGTGCCTCAGAAAACCTGTGTATATTAAGACATTGGAAAGAATATTCTTTGAAATGGATGAAAACTTGATTCAATTGTTGGCCTATTTGACTAGAAAAATGGATAAGTACACTGTGGGATAATCCCACAATGCAGCAGTGAAAGAATGATCTATGACCACACACATCAATTTTAGTGAATCCTAGAAACAATGTCAAGAGAATATATATAGTATGTTATCAACTTTTAAATATATACAATGAGAGAGAGAGAGAGAGAGAGAGAGAGAGAGAGAGAGAGAGAGAGAGAGAGAGAGAGAGAGAATGGGCATGCTAGGGCCTCTGGCTACTGCAGATGAACTTGAAAGTCATGCACCACTTTGAATCTGGCTTCAAGTGGGTACTGGGGAATTGCACCCAAACTGGCAGTCTTTGAAAACAAGTGCCTTTAGTCTAAGCTGCACCAATTCTCAAGCCCAGTGTTACCATTTTATGACATTATATAGTTAGATATATAATATTATTTAAATATAAAGAAAAGGAAGAGAATGATGAAAATGAAGAATCCAGTGGAATGGGATCAGAAAGGAATAATCAGAGAACTCAGGTAGTTTTCTTAATAGTTTTCTTAATTTGAATGGTAGTTCACAGGAAATGATTTAATTACCATGAATTATAAACCTACACATATAAGTCAAGGGCCAGAGTATTATTAGAAAGGTGATGAGCTCTGGCTGAATTCTGAATGTATTCTGAAAAGACGAGTTTATTGATAGTCTATGAGAGAAAGAAGGTAATTGACGTTTTTTGGCCTGAGGATGGGGTTGGTATTAAGAGATGAGGTTGGAGAGATGATGGGTAAAGTGCTTGACACACAAGCATGAACACCTGAGCTCAACTCCCAGAACCCACAAAATGCCAGGCATTGTGGCACAATCCTGAATCCTAGTACTGGGAAGACAGAAGCAGGAAATCCTTGGTTTTCACTGGCTAGTCAGTCTGTCTAGCTAAATTGGTGAGCTTGTACATTCAGCAAGAGACCTGTCTCAAAGAATAAGGTGGAGATTGACATTAACTTCTGGCCTCTACATGCATATACATACCACACAGAAGTTTGGCTGATGATCAGGAATTTTGCTTTGGAAATATATGTATGTGGACTGGGGAGATGGCTTAGTGGGCAGGAGAACTTGCTTTGCAAGCATAAGGACCTGCGTTCAATGCCCAGCATTCATGTAAACAGCCAGACATAGCTCTGCATGCCTATAACCCTGGTGCTGAGAGCGGCAGAGACAAGAGACACAATTGCTGGGGCTCATTGGTCAGCAAGTATAACCAAACAAACAGTGAGCTCCAAGTTTAGTGAGATTCCGTCTCAGGGAAATCAGGAGGAAGAGCAATAGAGGACACACATACACACCCTGAAAAAGTTAATAATAGTTCTCCAAGCCTATAATATGTTTGTGTATAAATAAGCATAGGTAAATGAAAACATAATAATTTTATATTAGTTTGTGATAACATACTATAAACACAAGTCTTTAGTATAAAATTGCAGCTGAACAAAATTCTATAATCTCATATCTTAAGGCTCAGTTTGACGGAGGAAGCTGGAATTCCCAACTATCTGGGCATTCATAAGAGGAAAAGTTATTTCATATCTCTTATGCATTGAGAATTATACCTAAATTGTCACATTCTTAATTAGTGGAGCAGATATTAATATGCTTTTACTTTTCAGAATAGAGCTAACGTGCATTGATTATTCAAGTCACTAAGCCACAAAAACTCCATTGTTCTCTTGATTCCAATTTTAAATTTGAATGACTCTTGCCCTACCTTCTCTACTAGGTGTTTTTAGAATGAAAAATGTTAACTTATTCTTCATTGCTAGTGCATTGAAATGTACTGTAAAGAAAGGATTGATTTTTTTTTTTAAGCAGAAGAGAGCCTGAAATAGTAGAGGTTAAAGTGACATTAAGATTCATTTCATTCATTGAGTTAACAGCTTAGAGCCTTTGGTGTGCAAGACTGCTTTATAACCCTCCTGTGTGAAGACATTGTGACCTAGACCTCACAGATGAGGAGACTGCAGTTCAGAGGTGACTTGACAAGGACTATTCCAGGCCTTCCCAAGTGGTGGAACACAAGTAGGAATTATTGATAACAAGGAAGAAAGTAAATTTTCACTTTTTTCCTGCAAGATGGATGTAGTGTGGTTCATCTATCCCAGGGGCGCAGGTTGAGGCTGGCTTGAGCAGCACTGCGTGGTCCTATCACTAGGGCTTCATCCTTTCCCCTAAGCTGCTGTTGAGACACTAGGCTAGTGAGGAATCTGAGGCCTCCTTACACATTAAACTGCTTATTCCAAAGCAGTGAATATTCAGTCAGCTAATTAAAATTTGTAAGTAAGATTTCCTTATTAAAAAAATCTTCTAAAATAAGAAGAAGCCCGTTAAAATAATAATTAGAGCAGAAAAAAAAGACGACTATCCAATTACTGTTATCTGTTTCAGCCTGTTCATAAAGGCCTTTTCAGTTCCTTTGGCAGCAGACTGAGGTGGAAGTGAATTTCTACTACAAGAATGCATCCAGTATACCAGAGAAAATGGAAGGAAAAATGGCAGCTATTGTGTTGAAGTGGTTCTCTCACACCATCTTGAAAGACTATAGACCCTCTTTTTCAAAGCTCCCATTTGTGTCCTAGTGGAGATTGGATGCCACTGAACCGTGTGCAGAGAATAAAGGAACAGGATGTAGAAAGATGGGTGCTTTGAGGGTGCTGTAACACCTGGCACCTGAAAGACCTAAAGAAAGCAGGAACGCCCAGCGTGGTTGTTCTTCGACATCAGGCTATGACCAGTGTGCTCTCAAAGCTTGCTCCAGGATTGCCAGTCATGCTGATTGTAGAATGAGCTTTTCTGAGGGAATCTCTAACTGTCATCTGATGTGATACAAATTAAGAATTGGGGACTACTTCCATATTAGATTTAGTGGGTTTTTTTTCTCTATCCTAGAGGAAATCTTCTTCAGAATTATGGACCCTCTGGTTTTCTTCTTCATTTTTTTAAAATATTTTTTTATTTACAAACAGAGGGGAGAGGAGAGAGAGAGAGAGAGAGAGAGAGAGAGAGAGAGAGAGAGAATGGGCATGCCAGTGCCTCCAGCTACTGCAAACAAACTCCAGATGCATGTACCATGTACATCTGGCTTTATGTGGGTACTGGGGAATTGAACCTGGGTCATTAGGTATTGAAGGTAAGTGCCTTAACCACTGAGACATCTCTCCAGCCCTCTTCTTCACTTTTCTTTTGCCTACCTCTTTTCTTCTTCCATTCAAATGAGTATTCTCACCAGTTCCACTACATGCCTGTCTGTCATCCCTGCATCTCACCTTTCCACTGTATCACTTCTGTGAGGCTTGTCAGGCCAATAGGCTAATCTGTAAGTCAGGGTCCCAGCAGAAAACAGATGGTGCAGTCAAATAGAATAATTTGAGAAGAGTTTAATAAAGTGACTATTTACAAAACTTTGGGAAGCGTGTAGGGAAACAACAAAGAATAATGTTGGCAGTGGGTTCTATTACTGCCCCATAACCCCAAGAGATACAGGAAGGATTGCCAGAACCCAAGGCAGGTGGTACATGGAGAAGCCACTAATGAGGCCTGAGAAGAGGCAGCACTATGGTGAGGGATTTGGGGAACAAACTCATGAGTTTCTCTCATGAGTGCCTGTGATTGGTAAGCCTGAGGCCCAGGACAGTCTTCTGGCCCAAGGAGGGTGAAGAGCAAAGGAGCAAAGCCCAGGGTTGAAGGCTCCAGATCAGAACAAGCCACATGCTCAAGCCTTCCAGCTTATCTAGGGCTGTCGATTCCCTGATGCTCCCAGCCAGGAACCTTCTCTAGAGATGCTCAGACTTTGTTTTCCTTTGCTACTACCCTCTCTTCTGTCCTGTCTCTTCTGTCAGATATGTGGGAAGGAATTACCTTTTTAAAGTGAGTATGAGTTTTGATCATAGAAACTACAGAAAAAGGGGGTTGTTAGGATTTTTGGCTATTTTCCAAATGTACTCAACAGGTATCATGTTTGGCATTGTGGCAAGGAAATATAAATAAAATAATATTCTTTCTGAGACATGTCATATGTCTTGGGAGAGACTAAGGTGTTCCTGACAGAAGACAGAGGTGCCTGAGAGAGTTCCCTGTTGTACACAGGTGCCATGAACAGATATAGTGCAAGGAGAGGTTTACTTTCTGCTAACAGCACCGGGAATGGTCCTTTGGACATCGTGACATATGGGCCCTGGTGATGGAGGAGTAAGACTTTAATAGGAAGGGAACCAAGGAGGAGAGGCATTTAAGCAGAGAAGCCTGCATAAGCAGAAGACAGATCTGTGAGGAGCTTGAGCCAGTTTTGTCATGGCAGGTTATGCTCCATGACTTAAAGTTTCAGGTGTCAAAGTCTCAGACCAGCCTGAAATTTGGTCCCAGCTTCTCTCCCATTTTACTTTATTCATTCATTCATTCATTCATTTTTATTTATTTGCCTTGGTCAAGTCATTTTACTTTATTCTTCCTCCTTTTCTTGCATGTGTAATTTGGATAAAAACATGAGAAAATAGCATGGAAAGCACCTAGAACAAGGCCCATCAGAATCAATCGAAGAAATAATGATAAGGAGTAAGCATGTTGTTTCTCCTGCCTGGAATTCTTTATTCTCCACCCCAGCCCATGTAGAAACATCATACTGAGTTCTACTACTTCAAAGCTCATTCTGATGTTAGTTCTTCAAAAAACTTTCATTGATACCCACTTCTGTTATATATTCTCATAGCTGCTTTTCATTCACAGGACTTACCATGATTGGAATCTTTAAGTATTAAATGGTGTTCCCCTATAGATGGTGAACTCCATGTTGGTTGGAACTGATTTTATTCAGTACTATATCTTTAATGCATAGTGGTGTCCAGCCCATAGACACACAGTGAATGTTTGGTAAAGAAATGATTTAAGATAGCAGGATGTGATGTTGGAAGGTCAAGATTGGGCCTGATTAGGGAGAGTCTGAAATTATGAGATTGTATAGCTTAGATGTCTGCAATCATGAGGTTGAGTAGTTTAAATGTCTTTTTACATCCATTAATTAATTTATTCAATAACATTAATTCACCAAGATACTCCAGAGATATTGGGCAGTGAATGCAGCAGAGAGTCTCTCCTTGTGGAACTTACGTGCTAGAGAGGAAAGGATTGTGTGCATTATGTGTGTATCTACATAATAAGCATGTGCTAATATATTATATAATCAATACATTTACATACAAGCAACTATGTATGCTACATAATGTGCGAAATGATGCTGCATAATCATATCATAATTAATATGCAAACTAAAATAATATTATAATATTAAGTACTCTGAAGTCAAATAAGGAGGGGAAGCATTCTGAGGTAGAGGTGCATGATCAGAAGAGTGAAAAATAATTCTAGCACCAATGCTTCAGTTCAGTCTTGAAGAGAAACTTCCGGAATGAAGAAACCAACATAGCAGGTTATTAACACAAGCAGGCAAGAGATAGTGAAAATTCAAATTGGGATCCTGGAAGTAAAAATGTGGGATGGATTTGGAATGCGTTTTGGAGATATAACTGTGTTTTGCAGATGGAATGAACAGATGAGGGGAAAGGAGTCATACAGATTTCTGAGGCATTCGGTCTGGGCAGTTTAAGATGGTGTATTAGTAGATCCATAGAGGGGGGAGTAAAGACTTGGTGATGCCAAGTTTGCATTGTCCTTAGCATCTCAGTTGAGAAATACTCAGCTTGGGAGAAAAATCAAGGTTAGAGATGTAGCATGGAAGTCATCCACTTCAGTCTATTGTGCAGGCCTTCGGAAATTGCCAAGGACCTTCAGAGAAGCAGAAAATAAGGCTGGAGGAGACTGCTTTTCGCTGGTCCCTGCCAACTCAGAGAGTGACTCAGAGGATGAGAAGTTAAGTAGTGCTTTTGATAACTGCAGGCCTGAGAGTGGGGATTAGTATCTAGGACGGGCCAAGGACACACCCTCTTTTCCTTCTCTGTGGGTTAGGGACTTAGACTATTAGAGCTGTCTCTTAGCTGCAAGAGTACCCTGGAAATAGATAGCAGCAATGTCTGGTATCAGGTTCTGCTTGGACTGAACCTAGGGCTTGTGTTGTATATTAAGCACATGTTCTACCACTGAGTGACACCTCTGGCTCCCCAAATACCTCAGTTCCTAGGCAAAGCAAATACAAGCATATTTGTGGGGAAAAATAGCATCTTCCTAAGTTCCTAGTTGTTTCTATAAATAAACACACCATTGGGTATACAGAAGAATTAAAAAAGGAAGAAACCAAAAAGAAAAACAATATACCAGAAATCCTGAGGGCATATGCAGAAACAATGAAAGTGAAAATTAAAGAATCTGATATCAACTGCAAATAACTATGCTTTATATATATCCAATGGGGGAAATGGCAAAATGGTGAGTTTTGTCAAGGAATTTGAAGCCATAAAAAAGGATCAAGTGGAAATTTTGGTACCAACTAGTATAACTATCAACATTAAAAACTCAATAGATGGGGTTTAAAAGCTGACTCAGTATAAAGGAAAAATTAATGAGCTAGAAGATGATCTTAAGAAAATAACCATACTGAAGATTAGAGGAAACAATAGGGTAGAATTCAAAAGAGAGGGCTAGGAAGGTGACTCAGTGGCTAGGTGCTTGCTTGCAAAACCTTCCAGCTCCAGTTCAGTTCCCAAGCCACCCACATAAGCCAGGCATTTGTTTGCAGTAGCAAGAGTCTCTGGTTTGCCATACATATACATGCACATACAAATAGATAAAAAGTTTAAGTATTTTAAAGAGAGAGGGGATAAGAGGCATAGAGGATACATTAAGAAAATAAAATATAAATGTAATTTAGTCCCAGCAGCAAATGTGAGAGTAAGTCAGAAGCAGTGTTTTAAATGTAATACATGAATGCTTCAGCAAATCCAAAGCCCAGAATTCATGAAGAACTATAGTCCCACCCCAAAGAGGATAATAAATAGGAATCTACACTAAACATCATCAAAACAAAAGAAGCCAAAGGGAAAAATAAGATTGCTATTAAAAAAAAACAGACTGATCCTAAACAATAAAACTAAATACACTGGAAAGATATATTTGAAGAAATGATTTAAAGTATCAGCCTAGAACTCTAAACTCAATACCTGTCAAAAATGTCCTTTTTAAACTTTTTATAGATAGCTTCCATAATTATAGACCATAAGCCATTATGATTCCCTCCTCCCATCCCCTTCCCCCATCTCTTCCCCCTCTCAATTAGTCTCTGTTTTGTTTCAGTGTCATCATCTTTTCCTCCCATTACATGTAGGTATTGTCAGGCACTATGAAATCATGAATATCAAGGCCATTTTTGTCTGGAAGTTTGCATTGTAAGCAGTCCTACCCTTCCTTTGGCTTTTTTTTTTTTAAGGTAGGTGTCTCACTCTAGCCTAGGATGACCTGGAACTCACTCTATAGCCCTAGGGTGGTCTTGAACTCAGGGTAGGCAATCCTCCTACCTCAGCCTGGGATTAAAGACATACACCACCATGCTTGAGTCAAAAATGTCTTTTGGGGACCCACAGCCACAGCCATTCAATCAACACAGGATAAGCCAGTGAGACAGAAACCAACAATTTTCAACACAAAGACCCCCTAAGCTCACAACATTAAAGCAGCCTTAATACTCATCCACCACGACTCAGGGAACTATGCGGAAGAGGGGGCGGAAAGATTGTGAGAGCCGTGGTGGGAGAGATTATCCAGAGGCATGGCACCCCTCAGTAACAACATACTAGGGCCAGGAGAACCTGGCTGAATACTAGGCTATCCATGGTCCCCTGTCACAAGGACTGATCCAGATGACCCATGGAGGAGGATATCCAGCTGATTGGGGATGGGGGAGGGGGGACATCAGGGAGTTGGGGATAACAACTCATTGTTTGCCCACTAAATAATGTAACTCATTATGGACAATAATAAATAAATAAATAATAATTAAAAATGTCTTTTGATAGAAGTGAAATAAATGTTTTTATATTTTAAAAATGAAAAAAATCATGCCATTTTTACTTAAAAATGTTTTTTTCTCTCCACCCTGGGTTGGAAAAAAAAATTTTTTTTGAGGTAGGGTCTACCACTTTAGTCCAGGCTGACCTAGATTCCAGAAGGAGTCAAAAAGCAAAGTGTATGTGTGACTTTCAATAAATATTGATTTAGACTGAGGAAGTAGCTCAATTGGTAGAGTGCTTGCCTGACATGCAAGAAGCCCATTGCATGACCTAAGCATGATGATACTTTCCTGTAATTCCAGCACTTCGGAGGTCGAGGGAGGAGGATCAATAGGTTCAAGATCATCCTTGGCTATGTAAGGAGACTCTGTCCTAAAAATAAATGAATAAATATTGATTGCTTAAAATACTAATAATGTCTCAGTTTGTTTACGGTACATATAGAATTAATAATGCCTTTTAATTTTTGAGAGGAATGTATTTTTAAGGCTCTTACATTTCTGAGAAAAATGCCAATTAATTTTAAAAGTGCCAGTTAATGTTAAACCTTAGTAAAGAAAGTAAATGTATTGGATATTTTAAGTAATAAAAAGATCATAGTCAAATAAGACATAAAAACAAAATTTAATTGTGTATTCTCTAAGAGATACATTGAAAATATAAGGACACAGAAAATAGGAATAGTGATATGCAAACATATATCTTGCAAACAATAACTGACCAAAAGTAAGACCAGATTAAAAACATACTTTAAGACAAAAATAAGTTTGTTAGAGGGCTGTAGAGATTGCTCAGCTTACCTGGAAAGGCTTATGACCCAGGTTCGATTCCCCAGTACACATGTAAAGCCAGATGCACAAATTGGTGCGTATGTCTGGAGTTTGTTTGCAGTAGCTAGATGCTTCCCCCCCTTCTCTGTGTATGTGTGTACTTACAAATAAATAAATTTATACTTAAAAATAAATAAATTTTTCAAATTGTACCATATTATAAAGTATGTCTGCTGCCTTTTGAAAATAATACTTTACCTGTGGTGTGGTGAGCCAGGCCTTTAATCCTAGCTCTAGGGAAGCTAAGAGAGGAGAATGGCCTTGAGTTTAAGGCCAGCCTGCCCTACAGAGTGAATCAGCCTGGGCTAGAGTAAGGCTCTGTCTTTAAAAAAAAATTACTTTAAACAAAGGTTGCTAGAGATAAAAAGGGACTCAAAATAATGATATTGCAATTCTACATTTGTGAACACCTAATAACTTAAGCTCAAAAGTATAAAGTAAAAACTTCATAGAATTTTGATGAAAAATTTACAAATTTTTCAAAAATCACAAAAGGAGAATTCCATACCTTTCCATTACTGAACAAGCACACACACACACTTGTGTGTACTTCTCACATGTGAGTATGTATGAGAATGATCTGGAGATCTGCAGCATACGCTCTTCAGGGCCCGTTCCTAGAGGTGCTCACGTGTGTGCACGCATGTTCTCATGTCAGTGTGAGTTGGGCGTGTACACTATGGCACACAAGTGGAGATCAGAGAACCAATTCCATTGTTTGCTACCCCTTACCTTCCACCTTGTTTAAGGCAGGATCTTTTTGGTTATGCACTACTACATATGCCAAGCTCACTGGCCTACAAGCTTCCAGGAGATTCTGTCTCTGCCTTCCTTCCTTCTTGCTTTCAGTTGTGCTGGGATTACAGATGATTATGCTGTAACAGCATCCAGCTTTTTTTTTTCTTTTTTTGCAGATGGGGTTGTGTCCCTTGCCACAGTGAACACCTGTCCAGTTTTGCATGGGTTGCTGGGAAATTGAACCCAGGCCTACAGGCTTTGCAAGCCTTTAACTGTTGAGCTATCTCTTCAGCCCTCAGCATTCAGCTTTTTCTGTGGGCTCTGAGGATTTGAGCCCAGATACTCACATTTGGTACAATACATGCTTTATTCACTGAGCCATCTCCCCAGCCCTGGAGCCATATTTAAGTAGCATTGATTTAGAAATTTGCTATTAGCAAATCTGACTTAATGAATTAATGGATATAAATGGATAAAATACTGTGGGGACTGGAGATGGTTCAGCGGTTAACATGCTTACCTGCAAAACCTAAGGACCTGGGTTTGGTTCCCCAGTACTCATGTAAGCCCTATGTACAAAGTGGTGCATGCTTCTAGAGTTCAGTTGCAGTGACTGGAGGCCTTGATGTACCTATACATCTATATGTATGGGTACATATAGATATATAGATATATCTAGAGAGAGATAGAGAGAGTATGGGTACACCATATATCTATATCTATATCTATATATATATATATATATATTCTCTCTGCTTGCAAATAAATAAATAAATAATTAAATACACTGCACCCAACAGCTGCAGTATATACACATGTATCTTAGGTATGTGTATAACTTATTTATTTGTTTCCAGAGAGAGAGAGAGAGAGAGAGAGAGAGAGAGAGAGAGAGAGAGAGAGAGAGAAATCAGAACGACAGATGGAGAAGGGGCACACTGAGGCCTCCAGCCACTACAAACAAATGCCAGATGCATGCACCAGTTTGTACATGTGGTTTTACATGGGTACTGGGGGATCAAACCAGGGTCATTAGGCCTTGTAGGCAAGCTCCTTAACCACTGAGCCATCTCTCCAGCCTGTGCATAACATTTAAAAAATGTTATCTATATTCTTGGCTATAAAGTCCCTCAACAAATTTTATTTTTCCATTTAAATTTTTTCTATTTTTTCCTTTTTTGAAAAAGGCTCTTTTGTTGTTTTTAAGGGTTTTTTTTTGGGGGGGGGGTAAAGTTTCACTCTAGCCCAGGCTGACTTGGCACTAACTCTTAGTCCCAGGCTTGTTTTGAACTCATTGCAATCCTCCAACCTCTGCCTCCCAAGTGTTAGGATTAAACCACTATGCCTGGCTCATTTTTTTTGGGGGGTGTGTGTGTGTGTGTTGGTGGTTGTTGGTTTTATTTTAATTTGTATTTATTTATTTGAGAAAGAGGGAGGGGAGAGAATGAGCATACCAGGGCCTCTTGCTGCTGCAGATGAACTTCAGATACATGTACCACTTTGTGCATCTGGCTGTACATGAGTACTGGTGGATCCAAACCTGGCCCAGCAGGGTTTGCATACAAGTATCTTTAACCGCTGAGCCATCACCCAGCATAAGAAAGGGTCTTATGTAGGTAGCTCAGGCTAGCCTTGAATTCATGATCCTCCTGCTTCTACCTACTGAGTTCTAGGTTTGCAATTATGTTCCATCTTACCCAGCTTCTTTATAAATTTTAAACAAATTAAAACATAGAGTATACTTTTTGACTATAGTGGAATTGGAGTAGAAATTAATAAAAAAAGACAACTGAAAATTTTCCTTATGTCTGAAAATTATTTACTATAATCCTTGGGCTAATGAAGAAACCACAATGAAAACTGGAAAATACTTAACTGTATAATGAAAATGCAGTATATCAAAGCATAGAATTCAACTGAAGCCATGCTTATAAAAAGTATGTAACTTTAAATATATGTTACAAAAGATACATTTCCATGTATGTATATGTTTACATATACATATATATACCTAGAAATTAGTGATAAGGGTTTATCTATAAGTACTAAGGGACACTAATAGGAGAACAAAGGGTAAATGAAGGAAAAAGTAAAAGTCAGTGCACACATTACCAAAATTGAGGGGAAATAAATTAGAGCTAACAAAACCAACAGCTGTTTTTTTTTTTTTTAATCTGTCTTCTATCTCAGAATCTTAAATGCATACCCAGTGGCAAATAACAATGTCTTTCTAAATATTCTTGTTCAGATATACTCAGCCATACTATCTTACATGCACTACCTTTAACTTTTTTAAACATAATAGTATATCTGGGAACACTTGTAGTTTTGGTTCAAGAACTCTTCTCATTCTAAGTAGTGGCAATATTGTGTTCCATTAGATAGTGCTGTCATAGTTGAATAATCAACCTCTTTATTGGTACATATTTGAGTGTTCAGTCTTTCATTGTTATAAAGAATATAGCAAGAAACATTGTTCTGACACCATGAGTCACACATGTGTTTGTAGTTTGAATTTGTAGGAAATGGAGTAGAGGAGGAAATGGAATGAAGCCAGCATGTTTAAGTAAAAATGGAGAAGCCAGAAGGAGAGTGTGAAATAGTTGAGTATGCCTTCTGGAATCAAATCACCTCTACTCAAGTGTTTGCTCCAGCACTTAGAGTCTCATGCCTGGAAGTTATTTAAATTCTTTATGTCTCAGTTTTCCCATCTGTAACAGAGGATTTGGTAAGCTAGGTATAGTGTGTTTAGAGCACAGCTTGACACTTAGGAAGCCCGTTATAAATGTCTGCCCTTACTGTTGTAAGAGGACTCATGATGGTAACAGAAAGAAGGTGAGGGAAGATGGAAGGTTGGTCATGAAAAAAGGAACTGCTTTGGGGGAGCACAGTGCCTTTTGAACACTCATTAAATGTGTGTGTGGAGGAATGATCTGGCCAGAAGTAAGTAGAATCACTGGCAAGGCCATTCAGTAGCCTGGGTTTGTGATTTGCACTAGCAAATCTCATAATCAGGAATAGAAGGAAGTTAATAGGCTGCTCCCCTCCCAAACTGGGACCATATCAGGTGACAGAATAGAAGGTCAAAGGAGAGAAATTCTGCAGCAGGATAGTTTCCTTTTCTCCTTTCTGTCATATTAAACTTGTGAAACCATTCATTACTCTGTAGGTACTACTCACTTTTGTCATGTGTAGTGCATTATAGGAAGATTACATATTTAGGGAAACTGAGATTTTCAACTCCTTATTCATTGTATACAAAAGTATAAGAAAGCACAGAAAAAAAATCACACAAATCCTGTTCATTACTATGTGGTAGTTAAGTGACCTTAATCAAATTGCTTAATCTGAATCAGAACTTTTTTTTTTTTTTTTTTTTTTTTTTTTTTGGCTTTTCGAGGTAGGGTCTTCCCAGGCTGACCTGGAATTCACTATGTAGTCTCAGGGTGGCCTTAAGCTCATGGCAATCCTCCTACCTCTGCCTCCCAGAGTGCCGGGATTGAAATCGTGCACCACTGCATCTGGCTGAATCAGAACTTCTTGATCTTTAAAGAATCCTGAGGCTAAGGGAGAGGAAGTGCTTGCTATAGAGCTCTGAATACCTGGGTTTGGATTCCAAGACTCAATTGCAAAAACCAAGCCAAAAGCTATGGTGGGCTTCTGTAATTCCAGTGTTCCTGTGGTGAGAAGGCAGCTGAAGAAAGGTAAAGTTCTGGGAGATAGGCAGAATTGTGGGAAGCTCACAAAGGGAGCAGTGAAAAACAAGAGACCCTGCCTCAGATGAAGTCTAAACTTGCCCTCTGTCTCCCACCATGCACCAGGGCATATACACATACATGCTACATCAATAAATCATGTAAAATAATAACACTGAAAATGTCTTCAGGAAATCCAGTGGGTTTTGAGGAAATATGTGCAGAAAGTCTAGTCTAGGACAGCATGTCATGAGTGCCCAGTAGTCTGTCACCTGCTCAGCAGCATTTTTGTTGGATGTTCAAACCTTGTAAAGGAACCAGAAATGGGGAGCAGGTGAGCGATTCTCACTTCCAGCAAATTATGTGCTAGCCCCCAGCCCCTAAATTTTCACAGACTAGAGAAAGATGAGAGAGCCAAGAAGTGGGGAGAATATATCTATTTTTAGCTTCTGGTAGACCTACCCTTTACTCTCAAAATGCATGTGATTTATTTTTGGTGAGATATATTTATTTTCAAAAGAGTATCATTTCTTTTGAATGTAGATATTCCCAGTATTAAATAAAGTCACTGAGGACATGTGTCTTAATGATAGAATACTCGTGTAGCATATACAAAATCCCGGGTTTTTGGATTTGACCCCAAACATCACACACACACACAAAAAAAAAAAAAAAAAAAAAAAACTGGTGTGAATTTGGTAAGGAGTGGTGTTTGAATAAACAAGTCTTGTCTATAAGATTTTTTAAAATATAGGACTCTATATATTTTGTTGTTTTTATTTACAGACCTTAGATTTAAATGAAATTCTTAGGGTAAAATATCTGGCCCATTATTATTTAGAATGCCCTTGAGTTGCATTCTGTGATGCTGGTGTGTTACCTGGGTGATGGCTCCACCTTTCAGTGCTCTGTGGGGAGGCGGCTCTACAGCTATGATGTCAGTGTTGAAAATCTGTCAGGAGGCTTCCCTAGAGTCTGTGAGAGAGAACCATGGGGTTATTAGCCTAACTCAGCTTTATTTTTAGAAGTTGGAGAAATAATTTTTGGAAGAAGGAGGAAGGGAGAGACGGCTCTGGAAAGAATCTTAAAGGAGACACCTTCTGTGGTCATTTAGAACCAGCCCTCAGCACGTGTTTTAGGGAGATGAGCAGTGTCATTCTTTTTGTATGTGCTGTGGCCGCAAGGCTGACGTTTTATATACTCTCGCAGATGAGGCTCTTTGTGAATGTCACGAGCAGTTATCAGTCTATCATGCATAGAGTAGAAAGGGCAAAGCCAAACTGTAAGGATGTCAGCACATTAAGGCAATAAAATTTTTCATGGCCTCAAATAAAAAAAAATACTGTACTTGACAAGTGAATCTGCTTTAAATTATTTCACATAGTATGGAAACCGGATTTCACGTTATTAAGTTCTCTCATCAGAAGGGAATTATGTTCTAAAAGTTGTTTTTTTTTTCCAACTCCATTGTTAGGAATTTAGAGCTTAGTTTTTAAGAAGGAAATAGAAAGGTTTGAATTCTTTGGTTAGACTACATTGCAATCATAAGGAAGCTAAAGGTCTTTGTATTATTGAAAAGTTGAGTAATGTCTACAATAGTCCCTTGAGAGTAGGTGTCATAGTCCTGTCTTATAGACCTGGAAGGGGAGCTGGGATCTGTGACTTGCAGGAACTTGCAGAGCTCTCAAGTCCACTTATCTGCCCGTCCTCTGGCTCGTGTCTTGGGAGGCAGAAGAGTGAAGCGGGGCTTACAGCTTACTAACACATTTATTTTTAAAAGCTGAACATATCTGCCTTCCACCCCTCATTTAAAATTGAACCACGTGATGGGGATAAGAACATATTGATTAGGGAGAACTATTTGATAGGGGTAAAATCATTTACCACTTAGAGATGCTGCCATGTTCCATTTTGCACAGTTTAGTGATTCAGCATTCCATAATCTGTTACATTTAATTAGGCTCAGTACATAAAGTATGCATCACAAGTAAACACGGGGAAACATAGTGGCAAATTTTTCTAAGATTTGTGCTTCATAAATTTTCAGTTTGCTAAATTCAATAATGATGTTTTTGTGTCAGCTGCTTCCTCTCCACACAAATGCAGCTCCTCTCTCTGACACGGTTTATGCAAGTGAGCAATACTGAGGGCCAGCCAGCATTCTGTACTTCTGTAGATTACGTATTTAAGTTATGACTTTTATTTAATGTTATTAGCCTGATAAGGAAACATGATAGAAATGGAAATGTAAGATACAATTAAAACTAACAGATAAATTTCTGGTTGGTGACTATAAGACATTGTAGATGGCTTAGCTTTTCTTATTTTGCACATGAAATTTTTCTTAAATGTAAAGCTGCTTGGGAAATTTTAAAGGTTTGAGGTTCATCACATGTCTGATTTTAATTTCATTTTCAGAATTTCCAGACATTCCAACTGAAACTTTTTCCAGATAAGAAATGGGAATTGGTCCTTCCTGTCACTCTGGGATACAGCAGAAGGCCTGGCAGTTAAACTCAAAGTTGTTAATAATGTCTTCTCAGTGATCTTTATTTATTTTAATGTGGTAGAGTATCGCTGTCTTGCCTAGGCTGGTCTTTACCTCCTGGAGTCAAGTGATCCTCTTGCTTTAACATCCTGAGTTTCAGTATTACAGGCGTGTGCCTACAATTTGGTTCTCAGTAATTTCTTTGAAAAGCACATTGATAAATTGATTCATTAAAAAATAAATTTTTTATAATTAAAAAAAACCAATACTTGTCTGAAGACAATTTGGATGATTCATGAAAATGCAAGAATGGAAATTATAGTCACATTGCATAATGGCATTTCAGTCACTGATGAACCACATATGTGATGGTCCTCTAAGATTATACTGCCTAGTAACATCATGGGTGTCTTGGTTTGTGTAAGTACGCTTAACCTTATGATGTCTGCATAACAAGGAAATTGCCCAATGTTGTGTTTACAGTATGTATCCCCATTGTCGTGATATGTGACATTAAACCCCACCCTAAATAATCATCACATATTGGTAGTTGTACAGATTTTTCCTGTTCCGACATACATGTGTATTAGTGTTCACCTGTGTATGTCTATATATGGATGTCTTTTCCAAAAAACCCCCTCATATTGTATGAAAGGAAAACCACCCTTTTTTCCTCTTTGCAAGATATTCTGAATAGCTTCCCATGTCATAAATATTTATTCTCAACATCATCTTTAATCAACGGTTGTTTTTCATTGTTCAGGTGGCTATAATTTTATCTTCTTGCTGTTATGAGTAGGACTATAGCGAATATTTTTATACAAATTTCTTGAATAATTTCTCAAAATAAGTCCATGTAATAAATGCTTGCCAGATGGGAGGTGTATTTTTGCTAGCATAGTCTCTGGAAAAGTTATGCTGAGTAATAAGTAAATATGTCTACCTCCCTGGTTTGTTTCTTTAATCAACATTTTTGATTTTCTGGGGCTGACCAATCTGTCCTTATCTATCTAAGAAAGGTGATTGTGTCCAAGCGAGCCCTATTCTTATAGAGGAAGGAGGTCTTCAAGCGCATGCTGTGTCTGGGGCCTCTCAGCCATGCTCACAGAGAGGGCTTAACGTGACCAGCTATAGCCCAACCACTTAGCCTGCAGTCTCAAGGCGGGAAGAGGTCCTGATGCTCCACACACAGCTGGAGGTGCTCCCAGGGGCACTCGGTGCACATGGCTGAAGTCTCACATCTGAGGGCTTCCTCTGTGTCTATGTGAACTCGACATGCAAAAACACCGCCTCAGAGTCCCTTGCTGGGAGCATCATGATGCTCATGTTTCCTCCTTGCTCTTTCCTCCCACCTTCTCGTTTCCTAAAAGAAGACATTCTGACCCAGGACCCCAAAGTTCATTGCCCCAAAGTGTGAGATCCTTTTATAAGGGATAGTATGAAATATATTGGTGATAACCAATCCTTCATTCAGAATTGTATAACCCTCCTGTCCCTCTGATTAAGAAATGCACATATAATAAATCTTACACTTACTATTCAAAATAAGTACTTCCATTTAATAAAGAAGTATTTGTGTTACTTTGACCACTTTAGACTAATGATAGCTTAATTCAGAAAAAAATTATTGAAAACATACCATCTTTTAATTATAAGAAATAAAAAAATTAAACTTCCATATATTTCTTTTGTAGAGCATAAAATTATATTGCATTGGGATAATATAGGAAAGAAATAAAATGGAAATACTCTTTCAAGAACAAAAAGTGTAAACTTCTGTACCTTAAAAAGCAAGTTTCTTTTCCAAGGTAGGGTCTCACTCTAGCCCAGGCTGACCTAGAACTCACTCTGTAGTCCCTTGCTGGCCTTGAACTCACAATGTTCCTCCTACTACCTTTGCCTCCCAAGTGCTTGGATTAAAGGCATGTGCCACAACGCCCAGCAAGTTTAAGTGTTTTTGAAGTGGATTGTGGATATAGGATTGCTGTGCTATTTATATTTAGTTGTATATATTTTAAAGAATAGTATTTCAGCTTTATTTTAAAATGTCAACATTTATGACACACAGAATAACATTGTTTATAACTCTAAGACTTACAATGAAAAATTGTAGGTGCCAACTTAAAAATGTACAAGGGAGAAAAATGTGTGAGTAGGTGCATGATTTTTCAAAATTACATTAAAGAGGATTCTAGCAAAAAGTGCACAGACCTTCAACATTGGACAAGCCCTTGGTCTCAGTCAGCCTCACTGGAACACATTTCTCACTATAATTCCAGGAATCTCAGGGCCAGTTCTAGCTGCCTACTTCATTAACCATTACATAATAGATCCCAGGGCTGCAGAGGTGTGCGGGACTGAGGTTCAAGGCACCTGCTGAGCTCCCTCTGCTACAGCCTACCCACCATGGCTCTGGTTCATCCTTGGGTATCAGTGCCTCCCCTCTCTCCCGCAACATCACTTACTCATCCATCTTCCCTTCAGATGTTGCTTCTTCCAGAAACACTCCTGACACTCCCTGCCTCTTGACAATGATTTCTCCTCCCTCTTCCCATCAAAAGAGTAATACAAGGATGAGGAGGGAAAATGAAGTTAAGTGGCAGAAGAAAATTCATCCTATCTGGGATCTTGGGTATAGGGAGGCAGCAGCTTGTTTTGGCTTGTTTGTGTTGACATGGGATTCTAAAAGTTTTTGCCTCTGAAATTTGTAGTCTCAATGTAGGTAGTAATGAACGGCATTGAAGCTGCAGTACCTCCTTACCTTGGAAGTCTGCTCTGATTTCTTAGACCTACTGAGACATTCCTTACAGCTCAGGTGATCTCATCACTATCCTGCTAGTTTTACTAGTCATTTGGCATTGCTTTTATGACCATATTGTAAAGTTGGTCACACTGAAACTGTGTGTGTGTGTGTGTGTGTGTGTGTGTGTGTGTGTGTGTGTGGTGTATGTGTTTAATTTCTCCACAACACCTAGGATAGTACCAACTATAACAGATGTCCAGTGGGTGTTTCTCAACTGGTTTACAAAAGCAGAAAATACTGATGTGGAGTCCTGGGTTGAATTCCATCACACTTTGCTGTGTGATTTGTGGCATCTTGTGAATGGTGTTTCTTCTTTGATCAAACATGGATGATGTAACAGCTAATAGTTAACAGGTAATATATGTGTCCAAATCACCAACACATACAACCATTCTGTGGGGAAGACATATCATCATCATTATTATTCTCATTTTGTTTAGAGAAGACTCTAAAATAACATGCATAAAGTCACTCAGCTTGTAAATAACTATATGGATTTGAAAACAGAACATGGATCCAAAGTACTTAGCCATTATGTGATGCCACCTACGAAGGACTTGACACTCCAGTTGGAAGTTCTCAGTGAGAGGATGTGTGAAAGCTTTCAGAAGAAGATGAATAAAAGCTATTAAAAAGGCAAAGGCAGTTATTCCTATATTGAATGGAAAATACTTTAAAGTGTTTGTGTGTGCATACACATTCATGCCCATGGACTGGGGATTGAACCCAGGGTCTTGCACTTGTACCACTGAGCTACAATCCCAGTCCAAAAGCAGGTTTGATTTTAAGAGTAGCAGTCAGCAGGACTGGTGGGGGGGGGTGCATGACATACTGTGTAGAAGAGACTGGATGCTTTTCTGATCGCTTCCTGCTCTTGCAGAAAGGCTTCCAGAAAATCAGCAGCCTGGACATTCCTCCCTCTCCTGGTTGCCATAGATGCAGCCTGAGGTGTGATAGCCATGAACTTCGGTAGTACTTATGTTTTTCTTCCCATTTTCAATTCATCTTAAAATCATTGTCTGGTCCTTTGCCTTCCACATAGTCCAGGGCCACATGGATCTATGACACGGGCTCAAAAGAGAAGCACATGGCAGTGTAATCCCTTTCCCTTCACCAATTTCCTGTCTCCATTTCCATTCTGGGACTATCTTAGAGACCACTCCAGTTCAGGGCTGCATCAAGTTCTGCTTTCCTTAGCGCCCCATGCTGTGGCTTAGGCCTGTCATGAGCACCATGGAGGAGGGGCCGCAGGTGCCCTGCAACATTTTTACTAAAAGGTGAAAATGATTCCCGAATTTAGGTGTCCATTTATATATTAATTAGGCTGCTCCTGGTCACAGCCGTGTGGACTCAAGAGCTGATTGCTTTAGTACCCAAATCTGATAGCAGAATGTGTGTGACGTGCATATTTTAATTTGAGAAATAGTTTAACATTTCTAGATATTCATTTAGATGTGGTTATGCAGGTTAAACATAACGTATGATCACTGCTTCTTTCATTGCTTCCAATTAAACCTTGCTTGTTAGTTTAACCTCTAGGTAATCCCATCAAACAATTGATGTCAAGGAAACACTGCCCACAGTAGCTTCGGATGAGTGGCCATTAATTTTAATTGCCTTGATATTAAAGATTAAGAAGTATTGGGACTAGCAGAATAGAAACGATCTGATGTCAAGCAAATCCACTTGCTAAAGCTTCCCCAGGCTGCTGGTGATATTAAAATTTTACTGTGAGAATTAAATAAACCTTTATTAGTGATGACTGTTGTTTGATTGGTCCAGGGGTGTGCATAAACAGAGGATTCTTACATATCCAGAGATGAGACCTTCCGTGGTGCAGAGATTCCTCAATTATGAAACTGTTAATAAAGCTGTAATCTGATTTTCCAGGCTAGGTTTCATTAATGTATTATAGCTTCTCTGATTGTCAAGGTAATATTAACTACAAAGTACTGAATCCAACAGAGAATTGTTTAGAAGAAGAGAATCCTAAGATGGGCCTTTGTTGCTAAATTCAGAATTTGGGAGTTTTCATTAATTATGCTTAAGAAATGCCAAATTCCCTCTCGGCCCTTTGTACTATGGACATATTCGATACTTAACTCTTTCAAAGGCCTATCAGGCCACTCAGAAAAGCAGAGAAGTGTCACATAGGGAAGAGGCTTGTGCACACCAGCTGGAGGCTCACCTCGCTAGCTGAGGAGATGTGTTATGGAAGGTGAAGTACATTCCAAGAGTATTTGCCTCAATGAGTAAAATCAGAACTGATACATAAGGTTCTCTTTCTATCTTGGTTCAGAATTCTTCTATTTTGGGGGGGGGAGATCTTATTTTTGGTTTTGAGACAGCATCTCGGGTAACCCAGTCTAGCCTCGAACTCACTATGTAGCTGAAAATGACCTTTGCCTCCACCTCCTTACTGCTGGGATTACAGGTGCACATCATCACTCTCAGTTTATGTGATACTGGGCAAGTACTCTGCCAACCGAACTGCAACCCCAGCCCAACTTGCTGTTTTTCAAATGGCATCATTCTGGCATGGAGCATGGAAAGGATTCTTAAGGGTCACTGAGTGTCATAGTCAGCCACACGCCGCTGGGATGAATCTTCAAACCAGGCACAATTTGGGGGAGGAAAGTATTGAAACTACAGATTGAGGAGAAGTTCCGTAACAGCGAAGGAGGCTGGCCCTCTTTCACAGGTCCAAGCAGAGAGAAAAACCCATCACCAACACCACACACAGAACAGGGAACAGGCAGGAGGGGCCAAGGAGAGAATTTCTTCCCCTTTATATAGCCTTCCAGACTTAATGGCTTCCTGAGTCTCTGGAATTTCCTTCCTGTACTGCCCACACAGGAAAGGATGTTTACTTCTAGCTTCTTTGAGCTTCTTTACATCCTGCCTCTTGCTGAGAGGCTGCCTTCCTGTAAGCATCCTCAGAGACCCACCCAAGATAATTAAAAAGATCCAAGTTGACAACAAAACCTAACCCACACTGAGGCTGGCGTCTTCTTGTATAGAAATCCCTCTGGAGGGTCTCTATCCTGCTCCATCCCAGCGCCCTGCACCAGCACCATCTCTGCTTCCCCCTCCCCCTGACCTCCAGAATCTGGCTGGACTCTGCCAGTCCTCCTCCAGAATACCTACTGCCCAGGCCCTCTCTGTGTGTTCCTAAAATTTTTCCCTGCCACCATGTGTACCCACCACAAGCCTACTCCAGGAAGGGGGGAGGGGGCGCTCAGGAAGGCCAGTGGCAGGAGTTAAGTCCCTTAGACTGAGGTATGTGTCATCGTGTGACCTAGATGTTAGAAGTAAAACCAGTAAGTGAGCACGGAGAACCTGACTTTAGTTTATAATAATAAAATGTGTCCACTGAGAAGGACTAACAAAGGAGTCAGGGACTTGTGTGTGGGTCATGGGCACCATATCTCTGGAGGTGAGAACAGCAGGAGTATGGAGAGACAGGAAGAGGAGTCTCAAGGTCAGAGGCACCCCAGTACCTCTTGGACCAGGTGCGCTGGAGATTGTGGCAGAGGTTTATGTGGGAATGTAAAACTTGAGATCTAAAATCTTCATAGAAGTTAAGAATAGAAATAGGCATATGTGTAGAGAGGATAAGTAACGTGTTTAATAGGGATAAGGAGAAAGAGAAGAGGACCAAGAGATGAATCTTGAAGGAACACACCCTCTGAAATGTCAGAGAAGAAGCAGGAACTGTGGGAAGACTGAGTTCTGGACTGGTGGGCAGGCATTGGCAGAAGGGTGAACAAGTTGATCAGATAAAGGCCTTTGACGTGGGGACACTGGAAGTACGTGGATAGCCACCTCCACCAACTGCCGAGTCCTTAAGACTTAAATGAGAAAATGAGTGCAAAGAGCTTGCGTACTATTGGGTTTATACAAGAGTCATTAAATGATGGTTGTTATCACCACTATCTTTGATACAAGGAAAAGAAAGAATATTCCTTTGGGGCAAAACCGGACTGAGGGTAGAACAAGAGCAGCTGGTCAATGCTGATCTGAATAGTATTTACTTCCCAGTGGGTTTTTTTTCCTCTTATTTCTGTCTGCTGCAGGGATTTTACACGTGCCTGTGTGTGTGTGTGTGTGTGTGTGTGTGTGTGTGCACGCACGCGTGCACATGTGTGCCCAGTAATCCCAGGATGGACCAGCATATGGGCAGCAGCAAGGCCAATGTTGTCTTCCTTGCAAAGCTGCTTTGCCAGGGCTTTCTGGCTTCTTTCAGAAGGATGAGTGCCATAGGTTGAAGAATGAGAGTTCTATTTCCAAAGCAATTAAAGACTTGGCAGAGGTGGCAGACAGGGCTGCCCACTGGTGTAAATTGGGTTGGAGGGCTCTGAACTACATTCCACTCCTTATTTTTCCTCAGGGCCCCCGAGGAGCTGTTAGGAAATAATACCTAGGGTTTCAGAACAATGGCCCTGATGCCACAGCAATGTGTTCTTCTGACAGATGAGTAAGAAGTGAGTGCCAAGTATTGCTAAACTGTTATTTTAAAACAAAAGAGAAGTAAGATCCTTTGATACCGCAGAGGGTGCACCTTCTCATATGTGACGTTGAAGCTTTTAGCTTCTTCTTTGCATAGCTGAACTACAGGTGTGTGAGCACATGGTATAACTCTGAGCCCTGAGTCTCAGGCTGCAGTTTTGCTGTCCATGGACTGTGATGAAATACGCAGCTGCCAGGTCCTCTTTAGAAATCTCTTCCCATTTTCACGGGCTGACATCATAAGTGGTTTGCAAAAATAATAATAATAAGTAGATTCCACTTGATGAAATCAGAGCCACCTCTTTGCATTTGTATTTGACCTTGTTGGGGTGAGTTGAGTTTCCAAGTCACGGCTTCCCATGCGCTCCCTGGCAGAGCCTGAGCAGCCATCTTGGCAGACAGACAGTGTCTTCCAAGGCAGGAGACAAAGGGTTTCTTCATCCATTATTAATTGCTGTGCCTCTCTTCAGCAGACCAAACATGATTCTGCTCTACAGCTGCCAAAATTGCTCCATACCCAGAAAAGAACAATAAGTCATTCTTTCTCAAGCATTGCTTATTATTTACCTAACTTTTCTTTAGCTCCTTTTAGGGGTCTGATTGTTATTATACTCTGCATAAATAGCTGTTGGATATTTTTTGTCAGCAGTGCTGCCAGCCATTTTAGTGTTCCCATGGCCACCTTCAAGTAGTAGTGTTATTCCAAGAGTATGAAAGAACCCCTAAAGCCACTGCACACCTTCCATAGGACATGAATGGGATTGTGGGTAGGAGGAGGGTTCCTTAGTGTCCCAATAGTAATGGCTAGAAGTTTGTGTCCTTTCCTTTATGATTTTTCTACCCTTTCAATTCCATATTCCTGCCGTTTGTAGGTATCCAACTGGTTTGGCAACAAGCGAATCAGGTACAAAAAGAATATTGGCAAGTTTCAGGAGGAAGCCAACCTCTATGCTGCAAAGACAGCCGTGACAGCCGCACACGCAGTGGCCGCAGCTGTGCAGAACAACCAGACCAACTCACCCACCACGCCAAACTCCGGTGCGTATAGGTGCTTGCTCCCTACTCGGCCATATGCCATAGTGCCCTGCCCCAGGGGCCATGAAGCCAGAGCCACATTGGACACACAGTGGATTTATCAGGGAGATTTGTGTTCATATGCAGGCTTGTTCTCGGGTTGGGTGGATGAGTGCATAGCCCATGCCTGTAAACCCACTGTTCACAGTGCATTCCACTTGTTCCTGGTAGGTTGTGGGACTTTCACACTTGGTAGTGAGTGGCCTTTTATGCAGCAGTTAAGCAAAGTGCGGTGGCTATGATCACTTTAGGTGTAATGTTCCATATATCAACTCAAGGTTAATAGTGGTCTGTCTAAGGAAGAAATGGCAGAGATAGGATACATACTGGTTACTGCCACTAATGAGGCTGAAGTGTTGAGCTGTGTGACTCTCCAGCCCATCTGTACCACAGTAGTTCCTATATGTGAAGTAGATGTGAGGATATGGTACTTAATTCATGAATTTGAAGTTCTGGGGATTGAACCCAGGGCCTTGCATATACTAAGCAAGTGCTCTACCACTGAGCTATATCACCGGACTTTAAAAAAGTATATTTATTCTGAAACAGTCTTACTAAGTTGCCCAGGATAGACTTAAACTTGCTATGTAGCCAAGTCTGGCCTCAAATTTGTGATCCTTCTTCAACTTCCTGAGTAGCTGAGATTATAGGCATGTTGGCTATGGAAGAATTACTTTTGACTCCTCAGCCAGTACACTTTGGCAAAATTTCATGTAACACTTTTGATGGAGCTAGAATTATCTTCAAATTACAGGGAACTTAAATGACAACAAAATATGGGCTGCTTGTCTAAGCATCTGGGTTTGAGGAGCTTTTCTAAGAAGATTTTTAAAAAATATATAAAGGTCTAGAAAGAAAGGTTTTGAAAGCCAGGCGTGGTGGTGCATGCCTTTAATCCCAGCACTCGGGAGGCAGAGGTAGGAGGATTGCTGTGAGTTCGAGGCCACCCTGAGACTACATAGTGAATTCCAGGTCAGCCTGGGCTAGAGCGAGACCCTACCTGGAAAAACAAATAAACAAAAAAGAAGGGTTTTGATTATTTTTACTCCTTCCACACGTTTTTGTTTTGTTTTGTTTTTAATTTTCGGGGTAGGGTCTCGCTCTAGCCCAGGCTGACCTGTAATTCACTACGTAGTCTCAGGGTGGCCTTGAACTCATGGCGATTCTCCTACCTTTGCCTCCTGAGTGCTGGGATTAAAGGTGTCATCACCACAACTGGCCCTTCCACACTTTTTAATGGGCCCCAAACACAGGTGAATGAGAAGATAGAAAGAACATCAAAAAAGTGTATCTTCTCCGGTTAATTTTATGGTGATCAGTGAAGTTGAAGAGCTGGTTTGATGACTTAAGTCCTGGAGAGAGAGATTTACATGGCAGATTGCCCTCCTGGATTCTTCTCTGTTTTGATTTGTCTCTTTGGTGTGTCATGTGGGCTTCCCCCTCTATGAGGCCTTTCCTAGGTAGAGCCTAACTGCAGAGTGATTCTCCATCCTTCTAGAGCTGGAAATACCTCATGCTGTGCACAGCCTTTCCCTTCTGTGTCTTGCCTCCTTTCCCTGCCTCTAGGTCTTTGGGGATTATGTCTATTATTCAGCTACTTAACTCTTTCCTTTCCAGGTTCTTCTGGTTCTTTTAACCTCCCAAATTCTGGGGACATGTTCATGAACATGCAGAGTCTGAATGGGGATTCTTACCAAGGGTCCCAAGTCGGAGCCAATGTGCAATCACAGGTAGGAGAAATGCCCCAGGAGGGGCCTTTCTGGCAGGGTAGGGTTTGGGCTCAAAACTCCCCACTCTAACCCTTGGAAGTGGTCTGCATGTCCAGCAGAACCCATGTTGGGTGCATCCAAATGGGACCCATCTGCCCACCACTTAATTTAATAAGAAGACAAGTGGACAGTGACTTTGATTCAAAGCTAATGAACTTTGTGAATGCATTCGGCTCTGGCTTGAGCTCATGGAGATGGGTGGGGCATATCATACAGTGTTACAACATAAAGCAGAACAATTGCATGTGCTGGTGGTGTATGTGTGTGTGCGTGCGTGCGTGTGTGGTGTGAGATATTACTGTGCAGATATTACTCTTTCATTCTTGTATTTTTGTCAGGGATACAAAAACCTGAGGGTTTTTTTTATATTTCCATTTATGTATTTAAGAGAGAAAGACTATAGGTATGCCAGGGCCTCTTGCCACTGCAAACTAACTTTAGGTGCATGCATCGCTGTGTGCATCTGGTTTTATGTGGGTGCTGAGGAGTTGTACCCAGGCTGGCACGCTTTGCTAGCAAGCGCCTTTAACCACTGAGCCATCTCCCCAGCCCCAAACCTGAACTTAACATATATTCAAGGTTCAACCCCTTTATTGTCCTCTTAATTGAGAGTAAGTGTTTTGGTTTTATGCATGGGAGAACAAGAGAACATATTAATGCGTAGGTTTTCACCCACAGCAACATATGAGTCGTTGCTGTAGATAGAAAGTCTGCATTGCAATGAAGATGCTATTGTTTGGCTGGTGTGAAAAACAAAGATGTGTGGACTTGAATATGCAAAGAATTGTTGGAATTCTGCCAGTCATATTTGATTGATAAATTTGTCTTTCGTTGAAGATGCTTAACCCTCGTGGCACACATAATTCAAATTGTTCCCTTTTGTAAGTGATGATGCTTTAATAGATTTAGGATGATGAATTCTGTTTCGTCTCATTTCTAGGTGGATACCCTCCGTCATGTTATCAATCAGACGGGAGGCTACAGTGATGGCCTTGGAGGAAACTCGCTGTACAGTCCACATAATTTAAATGTGAGTACCCTGGGGAACCAGCCATGGGAACAGTGTTAGGTAAACAGTAACTAATAAATAAATTAGTAGCCATTTGACTTGGCTTGGTGTCTTGGCAGGTAGGGGTGGCCGGGTCTTTTCTGTACTTTCGTTGGTATTGCCTAGTTGCCCTAGAAGTCCTCACAAGTGACCAGAAGTGCAGGTGTCTTGTCATCAGTAGGGACTTAAGAATGGGCCTGTTAAGATGTCATTTCCTAGTAGCTGTGCTGTGTTCTAGGAAGATGGTGGAAAACAGATCATTTGTCTTAGAATCAAGCGGCAAGAAAATTCACCAGCACAAAGCAGGTGAAGGTGATAACCTTGGAGGCCCAGCAGATCATCAGCCATGCTAAACAAAGAATTCTGTTCCAAGAGTGACTTGCTATATTATCAGTGTGAGATGCAGAACATGTTCTGTTGTTTGAATGGCCTCTCGATTTTATTGATGGGGGAAATGATTTTAACTTGTTGTCAACTCACAAAACTTTCCCTTGCTTCCCATCCTGACTTAGATGGAAAAGAGAAAATCACACGGCTCTGGAGAGAGAGTTAGAGCGGGCAGGGGATTGGGTCTCTGCGTGAAGCTGGGGCAAGGTGGTAGAGAGTCCAGGATTCCAGATGTAGGCAGAAGTACACTGCCCTTGGGACACATGGTAGCAGAATCAGGAGGAACATGGACAAATGTATCCCTTTTCAGGGCCTTGGCTTGCTCTGAGGGTTAGTGTTAATGACTTAAAAAGTGATTGAGGATGTTCAATTGTAAAGGAAAAAAAAGGACCATTAAATACTCAAATCTCTTACATTTGAAATGTCAAATCTTTCTTTTTGGGTTTATAAATAACTCATAATAACCCACAACAAACCATATAAAAAGCCTTTTAGTTGCATTTCTCCTTTTTCATTTAAGTGTTTTGAAATGCTTCAGAGAATGTGCGATATCCTTATCAACATGATAAAATATGAAACCGTGATTGCCTGCAGCATTTTACAGACATGAATTCCATCTTCACTGATGAGGCTTGATAAGGCGCTGTGGTATAATACAGTGCATAATCTCAAACCACCAGAGGAAGGATTAATTTATTTTGAAAAAAAAAAAAAAGAATGCTTGCTGACAACCTCTCCTCCAGCTGCCACGCTGGGTAGAAATATTGTACATTTGTTGTTTATAAATTTGGAAAAAAGAGGAATGATGTTTACTTCAGATGGAATATCTTTAGAGTTGGATCTGTGTTAAGAGTTTTTCTTCTCATAAGGAGATTTTCTTACCTGAAGGGAAACAACTTTCTTCTTGGGGGGGGGGTTCTAAGAGGCCTAAACACATCTGGACATGGCACTACCCAACCTGGAACAAGTAAAGCTTTTGAAAAACCGTGCCATGACTTGTTAAATCTATTTTCCTTTTTATGACCTGAGTTCAATAGACCTCAAGCCCACAAATTCTTTTTCCTTTGGATCTGTCATTTCTGTGTGGTTGGCTGCTACCCCCACATTGGTCCTGGAGAAAGGGTAGGGGCTTTATATGCAGAACTGTGACAAGTCAGAAGACAGAGTTCTCCAAAAACAATCATCATGGGTTGGGAATGTGGCTCAGTGGTAAGAGCATGCCCAGCATGCTCAAGGCTCTGGGTTCCATCCTCAGCACTACCAAAACAGGTAGCAAATACATGCATGCTCACACACATGCAGCACTAATATCCAGGCTAGGCACAGAATCTGACTGCTCAGCAGACTGGTGGCCAGACCTGAAAGACTTTTGGACATACTTGCAGAAGTCACAGGTGAATTTGAGAGAGACAGAGGATCTAGTGGCTCCCATTGATGTGGGTATGGGAAGTCTGGGCCTAGGCAGTGTGGAAAGCCAAGGCTGACTGGAGCCGCAGGGACTAGGTGTCAGGCAGCTCACCCTCACTTCTCTCCAGAAAGGCCCGCCCCGTCACTTCCACTCAGTGTTCCCCAACTCACAAGCCCAGCACCTCCCTCTTCTTGACTGACATAAAAATACGTAGCGACAAGCTGTCTGCCACAGCAGAAATCTGATCAGACATTGATTTCAGCAATTGCCTCTATAGGCCAAGACATGAGGCAAATTTGTTTCTGAGTACTGTTATTGCTGGTGCAGGTCGGAGGCAGGAAGGGCCAGCGGCATGTGCAGAGCTCTAGTAATAGCCCAACCAGGGCCTCCACTTACAGATAATTGGAATCTCGATTTGAATACTGTGTGCTCCTCCATAGTTCATACATTTTCATTCTGGAAGATCCTATTTGGAGGGAAATTCTGGCCTTCATTTTCCAAGGGTTACAGTAGCTGGCTGTCAACCTCTCTCCAGAAATGCTGATGAAGCTGGGCTGAAGTTGTGTAGTTCCTAGAGCTCACAGTTGTGCCAGAGCATTGTGTTACACTTCTCCACTGTCTCCCCCACCCCAAAGTCATGATTTTACTAGCAGATCAAAGGCCAAGCTTCATGCCAGCCTGGGACAAGCTGAAGCCTTTTTCGCTGTGCTGATTTATTGCCAAGTATTTACTTGATGGGGTGGATTTGTTTTACATGCATTTAATCCCACTTTAACACATGCTTCCAACTCCTGCCAAAGTGGGTTTAGAAAATACATTCTGCTAATGCATCTTCACTCTCATGTTGTCATCTGGGTGTTCTAAATTGGGGAGTGGAATTAATATGGAGACATGCACCCGCTGAACTGTTTCTCCTTTCAGGCTAATGGAGGCTGGCAGGACGCAACAACTCCATCTTCGGTGACTTCTCCTACGGAAGGCCCGGGAAGTGTGCACTCGGATACCTCTAACTAACCTCCGGCACGCTTCCCCCGAGCTGACATGCCTTGATCAGTGCATCGAGAGCCAGAGGAGGAAAGGAAGCGTTTTTGTAGCCCACCATCTACAGCTTTACTGTAAAACCTTGTCTTATTAGAGAACTCGGTAAACCTGTTTTTTAAGGAATCATAATCATTTGTATTTATACTTAAAACACAATGTTTAAAAAAAAGCACTTTATCCAATTAGGCCAAGATTTAACATTGTTGACAGCCCTGTAGGTATTTTATCATAATTTATTATCAATATTTTACATTAATGGTTTCACAGTTGCCAATTCCTTGGCCTTAAGGGTAAAAAGTCCAAGATATGCTCAACCTCAATTGTTCAGAGCAGATGCAAAGATTCACCTGGCCCAAATTGAACTCCTTGCATATGTCCATGGCAGACTTTGACTGTCTTCCTTTCATGTCACTGATGGAGTTGGAATAAAAGAGCTGTTTGGCTATCTCTGCTAACGATGGTTGTGTTAAGAACCTCCCTCATCACATTTGTGTTTCGATCACTTATGTTATAATTAGATCAGAGACTGGTAGCCTCTTTTCTCTCTCTGAAAGCGCCAGTGCCCGGAGTCCGCTCGGTAATGAGATCACAGATCCAGGTTGTTCTGAGAGATGAAGATCCTCGCTGCTGATGGAGGTGAAAAGGAGACCTGTCTGGGGTTTTGCAGTGTGTGATGGTTTCTGCACAGACTTGTCAAGGTTTGCTCCGTCCTCTGGGCAGCCACAAAAGGCCCTGCTCTCTGGAGTGTTGTATATAGTGTAGCAAAAGAGTATTTATACATCTCACCAATCAAAACACAGCTTTATTACCTCATGCGAACTCATACAAACCAATAGAATTTCAACATGTTCTGTAGCTTAGAATGCTCACTTACTACCTCTGAACAATACTCACGCTGTAGTTTGTCTCTTTCTTATCTTTTTGCATCTCGTAATTAACTCTTTGTTTCCCTTCATAAAAATGTAATGTACATTGTAATCTTTTAAAAGAAAAATCAGGGTTGCGTTTGCAACTTTTAAGAAGCTGAGAGTGGAAACATTGGGTCTTAATCTAACACAGGAACAGTAAAACTGTTGTAAATACTGAGAAACATTTTGAATGTTCTTCATCTTGTTACTAATCCATGCAAAAAAAAAAAGGCGGCGATTAATTGTGATGCATTCAGATTCCGTATTCTGTACTGTATATCCCACCCTATGTGATGGGGCCCCTCTCCTTTCTCTTTTTGTATTGTATGCGATTCTGAAACTGACTGAGTCATGAAAATAATTTGTGGCGGTGATTCTAATGTATTAAAACGTTTCGTGTTCCTTTCTAACTGGATTACACCCTGGATTGAAAAAGTCTTCCTTGTGGTAGTTACATGTAGTTTCAAACATAAATAAACTTTTTGCTTTCATGATTAAACCTTGATGTCATGTGCTACTCTGATCCTTGATCCAGCCAAACCTGACATGGGAGGCAGCTCGCTGGGAACCAGGCCAGGTAAATGCATGGCCAGGGAAGCAGCTGAGGGTGGGGAGATGGGGTGGCGGTGGAGCCAAGCAAAGGAGCGACTGCGGTGGACTGCTTTCCCTGTAGAGGCCCTAGGCTGCCCACTGGACTGGGGTCACATGCCCTCATCTGATCCTGTGCATTCAGTAACCCACAAACAGTTTCTCCATTATCATAGATTTAGAAATAGAAGCACAGAGAAGTTAAGGGGATACCACAAGGCCATAGACTTAGAACAATACAGGCCCTACCTTGAACCCAGGTCTTTTGGTTTTGGTGCTCACATTCCCAAGACCAAATGGTAACTCTGGAATTGTTCCATAGCAAGCTTTTTCCCCCACCTAATGACAAGAGTATTGTCATATTTACTTCTTTACCTCCGCTACTTCAACTACTAAGTAGTTGAAGATAAAGTTTGGAAAGAGTGGGGCCTCACATGGCAATTAAAAGGAAAAACAACAAGCAGCCAGGTACTGGGGAGATTGCTCAGTGGATAAAGATGTTTGCTTTCAAAGCCTGCTAGCCTAGGTTCAATTTCCCAGCACCCAGTAAAGCCCATGCAAAGTAGCACACACATCTGTGATGTCAACAATGGGAGGCAGAGCCAGGAGAATCCAGGTTCCTCAGGCTGCAGACCAGCAGCAGAACCTGCCTCAAAGAAGGTGGAGCACAGATACCTCAAAGTCATTCTTTGACCTCTCATGAGTAGTGACATGTATGCCCATATGCACACAGAAAAATAAAAATGAATTTTTATAAATGTGTATAGCCTCTTGCCATGAGTTTTGAATTCCAAATTTGTAATATATATGATACAACTGAAAATCTTTAACTATTGTGTTTCTCAGATTGTAAGAAAATCCATAGATTTACATACACGTCTGTCACTACTATCTAAATGTTTATAATAAAAGAGGTCCATTGCAGATAATTGGCCTGTTTACTATATCTCAAGGAAATTGACTCACAGGAAATCAGATTAATGTTAATCAGTTGCAGCAAATTGTCTATGATAAATACAACTGTTTTACTGTTTCAGTTTCGAGAGCCTGGCAAAACAAGGTCTAGGGCCACGGTCTCCATTAATCTTGCAGCAGTTACTCTGTGAGGGTAAACTTTATAAAATAGATTGCCCTCCAAAGCTGTCCTCCCTCACGTGGGTGCTCGGCTGCCCGTTGGAATCTCTCCCATGGCTAAATAGTTATTTGCATGATCCAATTAGCTTGTGGGTCAGCCTTTCTTATCTTTGTGCATAAAACCATCTCTGGGCTGTGTACTTTTGCAAAACATATCCCATGGAAACATCACACATAGACTCACACAAATTCATCTTCCTTAGTGTCCCCAGGCAGCTTCTAAGAAACCACCTTGGTTTTTGTCCTGGGCCAGCCTGTTGGAAGAAGCACACTTTAGGACTTGCTGGGGACTTCCTAGTGTCTGGCAGGGAAATGGAGGCATTTGAAAGGCTGTATTATGGGGACGCTGACAGACACTGTTCCCAGGCTTCTGCCTGCTGGCTCTGAAAGCATACACTCCATGAGGCATTAGGAAGACAAATAGGCATCCATGCTCCAAGATGTATGTACTCACAGGACCATAGGAAGTCACCTGCACCACCCATGCCCAGCCTCAGGGGCCTGCCTACACTGATATGCACATGTCCTAGCATGAGACTATGGGCATCTTCACAGGCAGCTGCTCACTTCAACAAGCCTGGGTTCAATTCCCCAGTATCCGTGTAAAGCCACTGCACAAAGTGGTGCCTGTATCTGGCATGCCTGAGAATCTCTATTCTCTTGCTCTCTGTCTCTGTCTCTTTCTCTCTCAAATAAATAAAAAAATATTTTTAAGGAATAAAAGAGAGAGAGAAAGAGAGAGAGACTTGCTGTCTGTTCTATCAGAGAATTACAAAGACAGAAACAATTCTAAAGCCAGGCTTGGTGGTGCATACCTTTAATCCCAGCTCTCGGGAGACAGAGGTAGGAGGATTGCTTTGAGTTCAAGGCCAGCCTGGGCTACAGTGAGACCCTGCCTCAGAGAGAGAGAGAGAGAGAGAGAGAGAGAGAGAGAGAGAGAGAGAGAGAGAGAGAGAGAGACTCAATTCTCTAAGAACACCATCCTGGAAGGAAGCTCCACTTCCTAAATCCCTGAGACCAAAAGAGTTAATCATCCTTGAAACCAAAGCTTCTGTTTCTGCATTAATTAAAAAAATACCCCTAAATCTTCCATTCCTTTAGGTTTTCCTAGAAATTGTGTCATTTTTATATTTTAGCCAATCCCATGAGATTGTGAGGCCCAACTCTGACTCGGAGTGGAGCCCAGGACCCTGTGTTAGGATAAAAGACTTACTAGCAGATCCTCACTGGTTATGCTACGCGCCCTTCTGCAAAAGTCCACACAGCCTTGCAACATACTTTGGGTTGTGTCCTCAGACCCTAGCCTCTTTTTTTGTTTGTTTGTCTGTTTTTGTTTTTGTTTTTTGAGGTAGGTTCACTCTCTAGCCCAGACTGACCTGGAATTCACTATGTAGTCTCAGGCTGCCTCAAAGTCATGGTGATCCTCCTACCTCTGCCTCCCGAGTTCTGGGATTAAAGGTGGGTGCCACCACACCGGCCCCCATCCTCATGACTAACAGTGTAAATGTATGTTAAGCCATTGGAAGGAGCTGGCCTGGATTCATGGCCTTGGTTGACTGGATATCTTCCATACCTAGGTGAGGAGGTTCTCCCCACACAATGTGCTGTCTGGGGTTCTGAGAGGCTGGTTGCCACCGTTACCCCATTTACAGATGCCACCTTGCCAAGGTCCCCATGGAGTTCGGGGTCTGAGACACCCCCGTATGATACATTTCAGCAGTCATGCTAGCAAGAGGCCATCATGTCTCTTCTTAAGGTCTCTTCTGTGACCAGGAATATCTTCCCTGTCCCTTACAGCTTGTAGCTTTCCTTCCCTCACCCTAGTGTGCTAGGGGACAGGGGTTACCCTGTCACAGGGGATGTGGCAGTCTTGATTTACTGTCTGTGGATGACAATGTCCTAGCCAGTGTCCTAGGGCTAGGCCAGACCTGGGACCATGACTCCTGGTCGCTCAGGTAGCTGTGGGAGTGACAGAATACAAGGGTGGGATGTGACCCCTATGCGAACTGATTCCAGCAGAAATCCTACATCCTTTCCAAGTCCCAGGTCTTCCCAGCATAGCCACGGCACTTAGCTCCTTGGTCCATCTGACCACAAACCCACCCAGGCCTTTCCTGTCCCTTGTGCCCCTCCAGTGGACTAGAAGCATAGCACTATACACATCTGTGATTGATGTCACACACATCTCCGCATATTCAGGCTGCTCTAGAATCTGAGACTCACAGAAGAAACACCCTGGAAGCTGGGGAGATGGCTCAGTGGTTAAAGGTGCTTGCTTGCAAAGCCTGCTGGCCCGGGGTTAGGGTAAAGCTGGATACAAAATGACGCATGCATCTGTGATCCTAGTGTGCCCAGACAATGGAAGGTGAAGCCAGGAACACCAGAAGCTCTAGGGCCAACCAGCTTGTCTGGAATCAGTTTGCAGTCTGGCAGTTTCTTTGAAGTGGTGAGAGACCCTGTCTCAAAGAAAGTGGAGCACAAAAGCACCTCAGAGCTGCCCTCTGACTTCCACACATGCACCATGCCTGCACTTGTCCCCACATGAATATTATATACAATGTGTGTACACACATACATCATACATAAAGAAGTGGCACCTTCCCCAGATCTCCAGAGAACAGGGCTCTGTGAAGGTTGGAAGTCATTTGGCCAAATAAAAGCAGAGCTGGAATATGAGTGTGTGTGTGTCTGAACCGAGCCCACACCTTAAACCCCATGTCTTATCAAAATGTCTCTTTCCTGTCACTCTGGGCCCATGGGCTTGCTGGGTGTATGTGCACCCAAAGGGGGCAATCGAGTAGAGATGGGTGCCCTTGACACTCCGTTGCAGTATGGGTTCCTCTTCCTGCAGCCTTCAATGCCTCAGGGAGCTGCTGTGTCCACAGGCCTGCATCTCGGCCCTGCTGAGCCCAGGCCTGGCCCCATGAAGCACCCTGCCTGGAGACATGGCTGATCTACAGGGCGCTTGGCTTCTAGTGAGGCCCAGGTGCAGAGCCAGGAGGCTAATCTGTCTTCCCAGCCAGGTGAGCATTGCCCTTCATGTGCCCAGGTCAATAGCCATGGCTGCATGGCACCCAGGAAGGTGGGCCCCCAGGGGACACTGTCCGAGTTGAACCCCAGCTCTCTTCCTATCACTGTACGTTCTTGGTGAAGTCACCTAACCTCTTCGTGCATGAGTTCCCTTAGCACCTGCCTCTAGCATGGCAGGATTGGGCATGAGGGTGCAGCTCTAGCCAAGGCACAACCTTGCAGGTCCAGCTGGGTCTGGTGACGCTGATACGTATTAATCTGTGATTAGCCTGGGGTGGGGGAGCACTGCGCTCGAATTCCACCTCCTGTTTGATAACACATCACCCATGTTGATAAAACTCAGACTCAAGCTTCTTGCCTCTAAGCACCATGTCGGTGTAGAGGGCCAAGACACCTGAGTCAGGCTGTGCATCACCTTGAATGTCACCTCCTCTCTCTTAGGTCTCCGTTCCTTGTTCCTCCCAACTGCTCGGGATGTAGAGGGGGACTGAGCTGGCGTGCAGGAGGGGCTGGGATCTTGTCTATCACTGCTACACGGTGGCCTGGAGTAGAGGGGTCACTGAAAGACTCCTTGCAGTCAGAAGCAGGCTTGTAGTCAGGAGGGGTCGGCTGCCATGTGAGGAGGGTCCTGAGGATGAACCGGCCTTTTTAACACACCCACTTGGACCAGCTGCCCCCAGGTCTCCAGGCTGGACCTCAGCCAAAGCATCACCTCCACAGCATCGCAGGAGATAATAAAAGGCTGATTCTTTTTTTTCCCTGGTAAAATTTCAGCAGAAAGTGTACGCATCATTAAATATGGAAATCCAGAATTTTATTAGCAATCTGCTAGATCCGAACTGACGCCAATTAAACAAAAAAGATATCATTTATAAAAAGGCAGAGTTCAACTTGTATTAAATATGAAATGCAATTTTCTCCTGGTTTTGATTTATTACTGGCGGTCCATTGTTCAAAGAAGCATGTTATATTTCAATAGAGAAATATTGTTTATTCATTAATATTTTAAAACGGGCTTATTGCTGTGCATGGCTCTCACCGAATGAAACTTATGATTTAAAACATGAATTAATAAACACATTTGAAAGTGTTAGACGAGATCACAACCTCTCATTTTTCATTTTCCTGGGAGCATATTAAATTTTTATAATTCTGCATCTACAGTTTTTTCTTTTAAATAAAGATGCAGATTTCGAATTACTTTGCTAATTTCAGGTAACCAGGAGAGAAAAGCAATATCGTGGGGACCAGTGTCAGAATCCCAGAATCCCCAAGAAGATGCTCAGGTTTATTTTTGTAATCTTCATAAATCAAAATAAATGAGCTTTGTGTAGGAGGCGGTGTTCATGGGTGTAAGGATACCAGCTGTAGAGGGTCTGAGCATGCAAGTGGGTTGAACGTGCTAATGTCCACACGCGTGCACTGCTCAGTGGGCCCACAGAAACACATGCACATCGCCCAGATGCTCGTGTGTGCGGGCTGACTGCAGCTCAGTTGCTCATTCCGTGGCCCAGCAGGACTGGCTCCTGGGATTCGATGGTCACTGAGACTCGCCCCTCTCCTCCTATGTGGCTGCCCAAGTCACCTCCCCGCCTGGACCCGAAACTATGTCTTCCTCACAGTTTCTCTGACGTCAAAAACAATGCTTTTCAGTCATGAGCACGCGGGGAATACTCATGGAGCCTCTTGGGGGACCAGGCGGGGCAGGATGGGTGTGTCCTGAGGACAGCGAGGACCACCCATCCCTGGGGGAGACCAGCTCAGAGCCCATGGGCCATGGACACTGCTTATTTTCATGTGGATGTTCAGTCATTTTAGCACAGTTTGTTGAAAAGATCCTCTTTGTTTCACAACGTCACCTTTTCTCTTTTGTCCAAGGTCAGTTGACTATATTTTTGGAGCCTATTTTGGGGATCTCTGTTCTGTCCTGTTAGTGTCTCCCCTTTCACCAACACCACAGTGTCTTGGTGATCATAGCTTTATAGTAATTGGCAGTTGGGTAACGGCAGCTGGCCATTTGGGGTCTTCTGCCTGTCCATAGCCATTTTAATATCAGTTACTCTATCATCATAAGATAATATTCTGGTGTGTTTTTTTTTTCCAAGGTGGGATCTCACTCTAGCTCAGGCTGATCTGAAATTCACTCTGTAGTCCCAGACTGGCCTCGAACTCATGGCGGTCCTCCTGCCTCTGCCTCCTGAGTGCTGGGATTAAAGGTGTGCGCACCACACATGGCTCAGGGTTTTGATTAGTATTGCACTGAATATATAGATGGAGTATGAATATGGAATGCCTCTCCATTTGTTGAGTTTTCCTATATCTTTCATGAGATTTTTGTAGCTTTTCCCCATATAGATCTTTTTTTAGGTTTTTCGAGGTAGGGTCTCACTCTAGCCCAGGCTGACCTGGAATTCACTGTGTAGTCCCAGGCTGGCCTCGAACTCATGGCGATCCTCCTGCCTCTGCCTCCCGAGTGCTGGGATTAAAGGTGTGAGCCACCATGCCCGGCTCCCCCACCTTTTTTTTGAGGTAGAGGACCTAGAACTCACTTTAGCCTCAGGCTGGCCTTGAACTCAATGGAGATCCTTCAAGGCATGTTATTCCCTGCCTAGCTCTCAATTTTTTGTTTGTTTGTTTTGTTTTCAAGGTAGGGCCTTGCTCTAGCTCAGGCTGACCTGGAATTCTCAGGATGGTTTGAAACTCACAGAGATCCTCCTACCTCTGCCTCCTTCCACTTCTTCTTTCATCTTTTTTGTTTGTTTTTTCCAGGTCGGGTCTCCCTCTAGTCCAGGCTGACCTGGAATTTACTGTGTAGTCTCAGGGTGACCTTGAACTCACGGCCATCCTCCTACCTCTGCCTCTGCTGGGATTAAAGGCGTGCGCCACCATGCCCGGCTCCCCTATAGATCTTATAGTAAATTGTTAGACTGTCCACAGCCACATAATTTTAAGGGTAATAAAAAATAATATTTTAGGGTATATATATGTATTTTAATGTAAAATTCTACTGTTTACTGTTGGTATACAGGAAAGGTATTAACTTTTTATGGCCAAACCATTTTATTAGACTTTTAGGTGGACGGGGGCTGAAGGGATCAACAGAATCTCCTGTTCTTCAAGGGGCCAACCTCCATGCTCTCCCCATTGCTCATTAATTTTTTTAAATTATCTTTATTATGAATAGGTTTACACATTGTATGAGCAAATCTTGTGACGGTGTCCCTGTTTCCCTCCTCTCTGTCCCCTACCCACTGGGGTCCTTCCTCCAAGCGCATACTGGATCTGTCCATAGGATAGGGGGTTATGAACTCCACCAGAGGGAGACAGTTTTCCTTGGTGGGTTTTTTTTTTTTCCTTCACCCTTGTGTGTTGTTGCTGAGGGGGGTGATGTCTCTAGATATTCTCCCCCACCATGGCTCTTACATTCTTTCTGCCCCCCTCTTCCACTCAGTTCCCTGAGTCATAGTTTTGAGTCAGCTTTGTTGTTGAGATCTTAAGTGTCTCTGGATCTTTGCCCTGGGTCATGTTGGGTATCATTGATGTCTGTCTCCATTGACCTTTCATGGGTTATCAGACTTGCTGTGGTCATAGGTCTACTGTTTGTCTCGTCACTTTCTTGTAGGTTTCATTTGGGCCCTGTGTGAAGGCTAGGTATGGTTTGTCTCCTGCCAGGATGTCTGCCATCATCCAATGTCTTGTTGGTGGAATTGGGTTGTCCCCGGTTCTCTCAAAGCCTTCTGAAAAATACAAACAGAATCTCCATCAGAGAGTGAGATCAATGTAGGTAAAATGAGACAACATTGCTATCTTGGCTAGATAATAATATGTGTAGCCTCTCTGGAGCTCTCTGGTAGTGGGAATTTCCACTAGGAGCCCGAGATCTTAGTCCCCATAGGATTATGCCGTGGATCCCAGTTCCAGTTAAGGGTTCCTTATCACTAAGTGGATCTCTTAGCCAATCATACCCTCCTAGGTTTAGTGCCACTATTGCACAGATGAGCATTTCTTGACTTGCTGGTCTCTTCCATACAGCCGTGTGTTCAGCATTCTTGTGACAACTCTCTATACTGTATATCAGTGGTCTCTGCTTTCTCCAAATATCATTGACCAATTTCCCCTGGCAGCTCATGCAACACCTTCCAATGCTACACCATCTGGGAGTTGGTTACCATTCTGGATCTAGAAGGATCTCTTGGTGTTGTTTGATGACACTTTTAATATTCACTTTATATAATGAAACCTTACAATGATCATTTATTAGTTCTAGGAGTTTTGCCAATTCATAGTAAACATGACATAGATCATCATGTCATCTGCAAACAGTTTTATTTCTTCCTATGTTAAATCGCTTGTATTTTCTTATCTTACTGCATTAGCTAGCACTTCAATATAATGGTGAAAACTAATAGTGAGAATACTTGCCTTGTTCCTGATCTTAATAGCAAAGCTTCTGATTTTCTGACATTAAGGTTAATGTTAACTATAGATTTTTGTAGAAGAATCTTTAATCTGTTAAGGGAGTTCACACCTGTTTCTATTTATTGAAAATTTTTAGTCATGAGTAGGTATTGGATTTTATCAATTGCTTTAATAAATATCTACTGATATAATCATGTGATGTTTTTCTTCTTAAATTATCCTTCCAAAGTTTACATTCAGCCAGGCGTGGTGGGGTGTCTTTGATCCCAGCACTCGGGAGGCAGAGGTAGGAGGATTGCTGTGAGGTCAAGGCCAGCCTGAGACTACAGAGTGAGTTCCAGGTCAGCCTGGGCTAGAGAGCCTACCTTGGAAAAAAAATTTTTTAATAGTTTACATTCATCACCTAATTTTTAAATTTAACTCACCGATTGGACCAGTTGCCCCCAAGTTGCCAGGCTGGACCTCAGCCTTTTGAACCAGCCTTGCATCTTATGGTAGATCCCACTTGGTGGTGATATATAGCTATTCTATGAATTGTTGGATTCCAACTGTAATAGTTTGTTAATTTTCACACTCTTCAAATCTGTATACATTTTGACATTTAAAATTAGTTTCTTATAGTTGGCACATAGATTTTGGCTTTTTATATTTCTTTGAGTGTTTGTCCTTTATTAAGTTTACACCATTGAAATTGAATATTGATATAGTTAAACATATAAGCACCATATTTACTCAATCATGTATCTAATTTGGGGCACTAAAGATAAAATTAAATAAATAAGTAAATAAATATGTACTATAGTTGTAAATGCTTTCTATCCCTTTGTTTCTGGTTTTTTTTTTTCTTTTGGCCATATATGTTTCCAATAGTTTCAAGTCCACTTTCAGATAGGACTCTGCCCCTTGAGGGGCAGCACAGCACTGCATGTTTGTGGTGCTGGGGATTGAACTCAAGCCTCAGGCATGCCCATCAAGTGCTCTAGCACGAAGACACATCTCCAGCCCCAGAAAACCATTTCATTCCTCTCACCTGTCCCTTGTGTCATTGCTGTCATTCATTTCACTTACACATCTATAGGTACATATACATATATACCACTATTTACCTGAATACATGGTTGTTATTTTGGAAAAAAATTGTTAGCTTAAGGATGAGAAAAATAAAATTTTCATCCAGCTGATTAGGGACAGGGAAGAGGGAAATCAGGGAACTGGGGAAACCAACACATTATTTGCTCATTCAATGTATCTAATTATGGATAATAAAGGGGAAAAAAGAAAAATAAACTTTTATCTTGACCTCACTTATTTTCTTCCCTGACAGTCTTCCTTTGTTATGTAGATATGAACATCTGGCTTATATTACTTTCCTCCTTTGTAAAGATCTTTCCCTTTTATAGGTAATATGTATTTATTAAAAAAACACACACAATAAATCAATAGTACAGAAGTCTATCAAGAAAAAATGAAAAAAGGATAAAAATGTGCTCTCATTCTTATCCCTTTAGAATCCCCCTTCCCGTGAGCCCTATAAATAATAGCTTATAGTATTTTTCACCCATTTTCTATGCATGCATAAATATATATGTGCAAATTTAGATTTCCTCACATAAATTGGTTAATCTTGCATGTATTGGTCTGAGATTTTCTTTTCCCTTTTTCCAATTTAGTAGTGCATTATGGACCTCTTCCTTTGTGATTATGTCGAGGCAGATTACCTTTTCTTCGGTGCCCACAGAGTATTCAGTTATATTGATACCATGAAGAACTTCTTTTCATATTTCTTGCAAGGTATGTCTATTGGCAATAACTTCCCTAACTCATTGTTTATCTGAGAAAATCTATTTCTCCCTCACTTTTGAAGGATAATTTCTCAAGATGGAGAATTATATGTTGGGGGGTGTTATAGTCAGCCACACACCACTGGGATGAATTTCTAAACCAGGCACAGTTTATGGGAGGAAAAGATTTATTGAAGCTACAGATTCAAGGGAAGTTCCATAATGGTGAAAGAGGCTGGACCCTTTCACAGGTCCAAGCAGAGAGAGAAAAACCCATCACCAGCATCACACACACACACACACACACACACACACACACACACACACACACACACACACACACAACAGCAACAGCAACAGGCAGGGAGAAAGGGGGAAAATTTCCCAGACTTGTTCCTGAGTCTCTGGAATTTGCTTCCTACACTGCCCTCCCGGGAAGGGACGTTCATTTATAGTTCACCTGAGCTTGCTTACATCCTGTCCCCTACTGAGAGGGCTGCCTTCCTGTAAACACTCTCAGAGACCCACTCAAAATGATTAAAAAGGTCACGTTGACAACAAAATTTACCCATCACAGTGGGGTTTTGTTTTTTTTCTCAATGCCTCAATTTTCATTCTCTCTTCCTACTCACATAGTTTCTAAGGAGAAGTCTGATGTAAGCCTTATCTTTGTTCCTCCGTCAGGAAAGTGTTTTTTTGCTCTGAATTCTTTCAAAATTTCTTGTTTGATCCTTGATTTTATGAGATGTGACTGTGTTACACCTGGATGGAGCTGTTGTCTCACTGTTCTCTGTGGATCTGTGGCTTGAACCTGTCCTGAATTTTGGGGATCTCTTAGTCATTACTTTTTGTACATTTTCTTTCTGTCCTTCTTTTTCTTCTTCTGGTATCCTTATTAAACGTATGCTACACCTTTTTTAAAATTTTTTTATTTTTTGGTTTTTTGAGGTAGAGTCTTGCTCTAGCCCAGGCTGACCTGGAATTCACTGTGTAGTCTCAGGGTGGCCTTGAACTCATGGTGATCCTCCTACCTCTGCCTCCCGAGTGCTGGGATTAAAGACGTGTGCCACCACGCCCGACTACACCTTTTGTAATTGTCTCACAGTTCTTGGATAGTGTGTTCTGTTATTATTATTTTTTAGTCTTTTTTCTCTGCTTCCCAGTTTTGAAAGTTTCTATTAAGTCCTGGAGCTCACGGACTCTTTCCTCAGTGTGTCTAGTCTAGTGATCCCTCAGGCCCATTGCATTTGTGTTCCTTAGAATTTCTCTTTGACTCTTTCTTATAATGTCTATCACTCTGCTTACATCAGACACCTAGTCTTGTAGGCTGTCTAATTTTTCCTTTAGAGTGCTTAATGTAATAATTTTGTTTTTCAGTCCTGGTCTGATAATTCAAACATGATTTCCATGGCTGGCTCTGGTTCTATTGCTGGTTGAGTTTTCTCAGATTGTGTTTTTGTTTTTTAGAGAGCCTAGTAATTTTTTTCTGCATGTATGTATGTACAGTATGTATGACGGAATGTGGATAGGTGATATGTGATTTGTGGTATTTACACATGTGTGCGTGCAGATGTGTACACCCTTCCCTATAATTCATATGCTCTTGTGATGGGGTCTCTTCCTTACCCTAGAGCTGCCATTTTTGTGGGAAGGTTTGTTGTTTGTTTGTCTGTCAGTGAGCCTCAGCAGTCCTCTTGAGTGTTAGACATGTGTAGCTATGTTCAGCTTTTTATGTGGGTTCTGATGAGTTGACCTCGGGTGGTCTCAGGACTTTCCAGGCCTTTTTGCTTAAGCAGCAAACCCTCTTCACTGCTGAGTTGTCTCTGAAGCTGAACCTGGGAAATTCTTTTCTTAAGATTCTCAGATGACCTGGGTAAAAAAAAGAACCTTGAGCTGGAGAGATGGCTCAGTGGTTAAGCACTTGCTTGCTTGCAAAACTGAACAGTCTGGGTTTGATTCC
>PVHP010005411.1:0-17400 GCA_004024765.1 Zapus hudsonius
GCAGACCATTCAAGTAGTATTCTCGTTCACAGCGCCCCTTGTGGTCTTCCAGTACTTTGTGAGGTCCCTCTGATCCAAGGCTCCATGTCTCATCCTGCTTCCTACTCTCTTCCTACCCGGGTCTTACTTCCCAGTCAAGTTTGTGGAATCCTAGCAGTCCATCCACATCTGCTTTGCAGAGCATCTAACCTGCCATTAGTCAGCGCCAGGAATGACAAGAAAGATCTACGGTGGACTTCTAGAAGTGGGTCACTCAATACTCAGTGCACAGGAGGAGGCATGCAGACAGCTTCTGGCACAAGGTGGCCGTCCAGTTGTTCAACTTTTCACCAGTGAAGAGTGGAGGTGGCCTGTTCACTATTGCAATGACTCAGGCATTTGAACCATCTTGGGGGAATGATGAATTCCGGAATGGTAAGTCTGGGGCTGGAGAGATAGCTTCAGTCAGTATAGTGCCTGCTTTGCAAGCGTGAGGATCTGAGTTCAATGCGCAGAATCCACATTAAAAATGTCAGGTATGGTGACCCCCATCCTGGCATGCCAGCACTGGTGAGGCAGGTACTGGAGGATCCCTGGGGTTCACTGGCCAGTCAGTCTAACCTCACTGATAAGCTCCAGGCCAATGAGAGAGCCTGTCTCAAAGAAAGTGGACAGAGGATGACACCCAAGGTCCCCTGGGTTTCCACATGGACACACAGGCATGCACAACCATGCACAGATGTGTCCACATACAATCAAACACACACACATACATACATACATGTACCACACACAGAGAGAGAAGCATGGAGACTTTGGAATGCCTGGGTTTCAAGGTTGCACCGATCCTTGGAGACAAACGTGGCTGAGGAAGGTGGGAAGAACCAAGCACAGCCTCAGAATACAACTGAGACTTGTCAACTCTCCCTCACTATCGTCTCCAACCACTCCTCGCCTCTGTTTCTTCTTCCCTTGGGCTCAGTGGCTTGCATGATGATGTGACTGGAATCCTCATTTCTAGAGGGTCTGGAATTTGCTTTCCATATGCCAGGGGGTTATGTTACATTTCGATATGAAGTGTCACCCCCAAAGCTTGGTACCCAGCTGGTAGATCCCATCATTGAGAAGTGATCATATCCTGAGGGCTCTAACCTAATCAATGGTACTCTATGGATGGATTGAAAATATGGCATTTAGGGAAAGTGGTTTTGGTTAGAGGTTAGGTCACTGAGGGTGTGCCTTTCTTGATATGTCCCCAGCTCCTTCCTGTCTCCCTCTCTGCTTCCTGGCCATCCTGAGGTGAGCAGCTTCCTCTGTAGCAATCACCATGGCCCTGATCTTCTGCCTCACTGCTGACACCCAGCAGTGGAGCCAGCTGATCACAGAGCAACCTCAGAGGCTGTGAAGCAAAGCGCATCCTTCCTCCTGTCAAATTCTTTCTCTTGGGTACTTGCCACAGTGATAGAAATCTGACGAGCACACATGGCTGGTGCTTGTCCATTCACAGACATGGCTGCGGGATGGTAGTACAGAACGTCCCGGGTCCACCCACACTCCAGCCCTACCTGATGAGGAAGATTAGGGTACTAAAGTGCTCAGGAAGCAGCTGCAGTGACAAATCAATGAATCTCTGGCTGGATTTTCCAGTCAGTGGATTCCCTTGGGGAGCAGAGCTTCTAACCCTGAAGAATCCAGAATTCTGGTCATGGAAATCAGTGGGCATGTGACTGTATCATTTTCATTTTTTTTTTGGCATGTGTGTGAGAGTAATACGTGTGGTGTGTGTATTTATAGTGTATGCACAGGCTTGTGTGTGTAAAGACGTGTATCCTGTGTGCCTGCATGTGGAGGCCAGAGGAGACCTAATGGGTGTCCTCCTCTGCTATTCTTCACAGGTTTTCCTTGAGACAGAGTCTCTCCCTGAACTCAGAGCTGACATTTTTTTTCAGTCAGATTGGCTGCTCAGCAAGCCCTGGAGATTCTCTGCCCTGCACAGAATTGGGGTTACAGGCTTGTGGGGCTACTCCAGGCGTCATTTTCAATTTGATGTAGAAAACAAACAACACTTTGTTGCTGCTACAATGACCCGATGGGAGAGAAGCCAGATATTTATGCTACGAACAAGCAATTGTACTGCACACTCCACCCATCCCTCAGCATACAGCGTCCCAGATGAGGTAGAGTCTAAACATTCTTTGCCCAGGAACTAGGATGGTAGCTCAGTTGGGAAAGTTCTCATTTAGCATTCAAGAAGCCCTGGGTTTGATCCCCAGGACAGCATAAAGCCAGGCATGGTGGCATGTGACTATAATCCCAGTACTTGACAGTGGTCATAAATTCATTGTCATCCTCTGCTACCTAGAGAGTTTGAGGCCAGCCTGGGGGAGGGGATGCATGAGACCGAGACCCTGTCTTAACAAACAAACACTGTGCCTAGCCCTGAAGTCCCTAAGTTTTCTACAAGTTTTGTGTTTATCTGTTTTCTCACTCAACAACTATTGAGTCCAAACAATGTGCAAATTCTACAGGGAATAAAGACCTGAGGATTCCTGCCCTCATGGAGCATAGAATCTAGCCCCTGAAGAGCTAACATTCATCCAGTAGTCACACAACCATGTATGAGCAACTGCATGGAATGCCATGAAAACTAAAGTCCATAGGTGATGCCATACCCCAACCAAGGTGGGGGCTAGAAAAATTGTAACTAAATTTGATTTTATATAATTATGAGTAAGAGGGGGAACTTTTTCTGTTCTTACCATCTGTTTTCTTTTGTGAGCCATGTCCGTATATTTTATGCCATTTTCTGTAGGCATATCAAATTCGTATTGATTTATTAAGGAAATGAGCCCTTTGCCTGACATTGACCCTGTACGTGTATTTTCTCAGTCTGTCTTTTGAATGTGTTTAAAGTATTTTCCAACTAGAACTGTTTCCACTCAATTGGCATTTAAATCTGTTATGCATTTGGAGCTAACTTCTGAGAAGGGTGAAGTTTAAGTCAAGGTTCAATCTCTCTCTCTCTCTCTCTCTCTCTCTCTCTCTCTCTCTCTCTCTCTCTCTCTTCTTTTTGCTGCCTAGGAATGCCCATTTGTTAAATCTTTAATCTCTTGGACTGCGAACAGTCTGTTGAGTGCATTTGTGTGATTCTACTCGTGGCTTCTCTATTCCACCCCAATGACCTATGTCCCAGGAGAACCAGGCTGTGTAATTGCTGTAGCCATGAAGTAACCCTTCCTGTCAGGCAGAACGAGTCTTCCCACCTTTTATCTCTTGCTTAGATTATTTTGGCTATTTTAAAGTCCATCATATTAAAATTTTAAAAAATAATCTTGCCTATGTCTACAAAAACACTTGCTGAGATTTTAATAAGCATTTCATTGTCTAAAGATCAATGTGAAGAAGCTTAATGTCTTTGTGATATGGAGTCTTCTAATCCATGAACATGGTCTGTCTTTCCTGACTTTTGTCCCCTCCATTTTGTTTTGAAACAGTTTCACTACATAGCTCAGGCTGGTCTCTAACTGCTAATCCTCCTGCCTCCAACTCCTGAGTGCTGGGATAATGGACATTGTTATTGTTTTAACTTCATTTTTGTGGTACTGGAGACTTAACCTGGAGTCTCAGGTATTCTGGGTAAATTCTCTTTCTCTCTCTCTCTCTCTCTCTCTCTCTCTCTCTCTCTCTCTCTCTCTCTCTCTGTGTGTGTGTGTGTGTGTGTGTCTGTCTGTCTGTCTGTGTGCATATCTCTCTCTTTCTCCGTGTCTGGGAATCAAGCTCAGGGATTCACACATGCTTGGCAAGAACTCCATCACTTAGCTACATTTCCAGATCTCAGCCATCAGTTTTAGACTAGTTTCTACTGGGTTCCCATGAGGGTGTGTGTGTGTGTGTGTGTGTGTGTGTGTGTGTGTGTGTGTGTGTGTGTTACGGCTTCAAGCAGGCTAGGCAAGTTCTGTATACCCAGCCCCTACGGCTTTGAATCTTTATCCAAGCAAAGAATAAAGATAATACCATGTAAGTCATTTAGGCTCATTATTTTTTTTTCAGTAATGGATTCTGGAAGGACTTTAATGTGTTTGGGGCAATATAAGTAGATATAAGCATTAGGGCTGTAGATGTAGTTCAGTTGGTAGAGTGTTTGCCTCCAGTACCTCATGAAGTCAGGTGTGGTGGTACACATTAGGAACTCTAGCACTCTGGAAGTGCAGAAGGCCAGAAGTTCAGGGTCATATTTGGCTGTAGAGTGAGTTAGAGGACAATCTGTGGTACATGAGACCCTGTCTGTCTCAAAAAAAAAAAGTTGAATGTATTGGACAGTAGAAGTTTCAAAGTGACTCCTCAATTAAGGCTTTTTAAAAAAAATTAAAATTTCTTTCATTTTCAAAAATTTATTTATTTATTTATTTATTTATTTATTTATTTATTTATTTATTTATTTATTTGAGAGAGACAGAGCAAGAGAGAGTACTGGCATGCCAGAGTCTCATACAGCTGTAAACAAACAGCAGACTCATGCACCACATTGTGCATCTGGCTTTACATGAGTACCGGGGGATTGAACCGCTGTCAGCAGGCATTGCAAGCAAGTACCTTTAACCACTGAGAATCTCCCCAGCCCCCCTGGCTGAAATCTCTAAAGTAGGATCGAGAATAACCTTATACACATTTGCCTGCCCATCCTCCTGGTGCTGTGGTTTAGACCTTCCCTCCACCTGGAGGGAAGGAGCTGCCGGGAAGAGAGGGCCCTGTGAGGGGCCACAGCCTGATGCTAAGTAACTATATCTCATTAGCCAGACTGTCCAGTTGTATGTAACTCAACGTGTCTGTTCTGAGTTTCCATTTCAATGGAAATATTCCAGTCTTGTCTCAAGTGTACAAAAGCCCATTGGCACAGTGGTGAGAGCAGATTTGGGCGACAACCTACAAGTAAAGGGAAATATGGGAAAGAAAGATCCATAAGGTCAGCCACCCTTCTACTGTACCAACCTCCTCCAAGGTGACCAGCTTGGGGCCAAGAATTCTAAACATGAGTCTATGGGGCACGTTTCACATTCAACCAACACACCTACCCATAGTGGGGGGTGAACTATAAGGTGAGGGCACCGTGCCACATGGAGACAGAAAGAGAGACACCAGAAAATAGGGCATAATTGCTCACAGTTGCCAGAGAAGCAGAACACGGGACAGCTGAGAGTCAACCTGCAACATCAGGGCTCCATGAAGTCAACCTCTATTCCTTGAGGGTGAAATCCTAGTGGACTTCCTCTCCTCTATATGAAGGACATCTTTGTAGAATGCACAGGACCACAAAGTGCAGGTGAAACAAAACCAAGCTCTAGGGCACTCCTGGGCTGCTGAGACCAAGCAGAGCGTCTCACTTTGGACAGATATACTATGTATGCATAGAGAGTAGAGAAAGTGGGTGGTGCTCCCAGAGACAGAATTTTTTGTAATCCAAACCTAGAGGAGTGTTAAAGCTTGAATATAAAAGCCCTAAAATCCCCCATGTTGAGAACTAATTCCTTTAATTATGACATGGCCATTGCTGGTTTAAAATCCAAGCAGTGGTATTTGCCCACAGAAGACCCTCTCAGGATCAAGCCCTTTACGTCCTCATAGAGGGAGGGAGCCCTCCCACTTCTAAGGCTATAGACCTGCTCAACAACTTCAGGGAGGAAGGAGATTGCTTTGGTAGTGCATCTATCTGCCTGTAAGTTGAACCAAGCCCCAGTAAGGAACCCGGGTAGACTCATTGGTTTCCCAAGCTAGACTTGGGTGAAATTGTTTCTTGGGTCTCTCATTGCCCTCTGTTTCTGGGGTAAATAGAAATGGACTCCCCAGAACAAGCCAATAAAAACTTCACTTGTAAGGACTTGTGAGGCAGGGTTCATAAGAGGTCGCTAAATTCTCAGTGACGTCATTGAACAGTGATGGAGAGAATGAGCCGTGTAAGGATGCTGTCACTAGAGAGGATGCCCTTCACTAATCTCTGAACCCGACAACACCTGAACCTCAGACTTCTAGCACCAGAACTATGAGAAAATAATTTAATTTCTGAACTTTATATATTACCCACTCTGTGGGTTTTTGTGATGGTGATACAGGAGGGACACTTACCACCTTGGCTGCACCAGCCAGACGAGCTGTCCTGCCACAGGCTCCTGAGGCACTGGTCACCATGTTCCTATAGCAGCTTTTCTTCTGTCTCTTTCTCTTCCTCTCCTTCCCTCTGCTCCTCTCCTCTCCTCTCTCCTTTTTCTCTCTCTTGAAAGAGGATTGGCATTCAGGGGTTGGACTACTCAGGTACAAATAACCAACTGATTCTTTTTTTTTTTTAATGAGAAGCCAATTACACGCCTACATGAAACACATTGATTTCTAAAAACTGAATAGCTGTGTTACAATCAAGTTGTACAACCAACTTTATATTTGTAACCTACAGGCTTAACCACAGCAGGGGAGAGTGTGGGAATTCAAGAAAGAAATTCATAATATAAAAGGTTGGTAGAGTAAGGATGGGGGTAGAAGCTTACTTGTTTGCGTGAACCAGCCAACCCACATATGCAGCTTCTAGAGGACCACCTCTTGCTTAAGTCTCTACTGCTGACCCTTTGGCTCTGCCCTGGGGAGAGGGCATGTAGCCTGCTATACAGGGTTAGTAAGAAGAGGACAATTCTTTCAGAAAAGACAGACATGCAACCTTCCATAGAGAAAGATTGGAGCTTGAAGCTTAAGGCACTCACTGACAAAAGTTGCTTGTAAATACTAGCTTTTCACTTAGACTGGTGTACAGGATAGGGACAGGGAAGCTGCTTTAACAAAGAGGACCATGAAAGAAGTGGTGTAGAAGTCAGACAAACAAGACTGAAAGAACAGTCTTTAGACATATATAGTAAGAAGATTGATTACGAGAATTGACTCACTCAATAATGGCAGCAAGAAGTCCCACAATATGCTGTCTGTGAACTGGATATCCAAGAAAGCCAGTGGTGTGATTCAGCCAGAGACCAAAGCACTGAGAAATGTGGAAAGGATGGGGTGTCATTCACTGGGATAAATCCCAGAATCTGCAAACCCAAGAATTAGAGTTCTAGAGCTGGGCGTGGTGGCGCACGCCTTTAATCCCAGCACTCGGGAGGCAGAGGTAGGAGGATTGCTGTGAGTTCAAGGCCACCCTGAGACTACATAGTGAATTCCAGGTCAGCCTGGACTAGAGAGAGACCCTACCTCGAAACCCCCCCCAAAAAAATTAGAGTTCTAATGTTCCAGACTTCTGATTGAAGGAAATCTTGAACAAGAAGAAAAAATGAGTCAGGTGAGGTTGCTCACACCTAGAATCCCAACAGTGGGGAGGCTGAGCTAAGAGGGCCACCATGAGTTCAAGACCAGCCCAGGCTACAATGTGAATTCCAGGTCAGCCTTGGCTAGAGAAAGAACCTGTCTCAACACCCTCTCCTCTCCCCCAAAGAGAGAGAAAGCAAATTCTCCCATCCTCCACCTTTTATTCTTTTCCGACCCTCTATGGGTTGGATGACGTTCACCCATGGTTCTTTACTTGGTGTGATGATTAAATGGTAATCTCATCTAGAAACACCCCTAGCCACCCATAGAAATGACACTTTACCAGCTTTTTGAGAATCCTATAGCCCAGTCAAGTTGATATAAAGTTAACTGTTAAATTGGCTTAACAGAAATAGACATTGATTGGTCCCAGGATTCATGGGCAGCCATGTTCTACCCAGTCACAAAGTGCCCAGGATTGCTTTGTCTGGCTGCCTGTATTGGTCAACCCAACTCCATCAACAAGACACAGTATGATGGCAGACATCCTGGCAGGAGATGAACTATCCCTGGCCTATCATGTAGCCCCCAAATGAAACCTATGAGGAAGTGGTGTGATAAACAAGAGACCTATCACCACAGCAAGTCATATAACCCAGGATAGGTCAATGAGACAGACACCAGTGATATCCAACACAACCCAAAGCAGAAACCCAGAGACACTTAAGATCTCAACAATAAAGCAGACTTAAAACTCACCCACCATGACTCAGGGAACTGAGTGGAAGAGGGGATGGAAAGATTGTAAGAGCCACGGTGGGGGAGAATATCCAGAGACATTGCCCCCTCAGCAACAACACACAAAGGGGGGACCTGGCTACCTCTTGTGTTATTCATAACCTCCTAACCCATGGACTGATCCAGTGTGCCCAATGGATTGGGAACAGGAAGGAGATTACCATCATGAGATTTGCTCAAACAAGGTATCTATTTTTGGATAATAAAGATATCAAAAAAGGAAAAAAAAACATAATCTTTCACGGCCATCCTGAGACTACAGAGTGAATTCCAGGTCAGCCTGGACTAGAGCGAGACCCTACCTCAAAAACAATCAAACAACCAACCATAATCTTAGACACACCTCTGTTCCCTCTTAAGAGAAAAATACATGAGGTGACATGCAGGACAATCAGCTTTTGTTTAAAGTCAGTTAAGTGGAATCTGCATGTATCACTTGAGCACATATTTAGTTGAAGAGAATTTTGTCACAGCCACAGTGGGCCACAAGATTTTCTGGAAAATACAGCCCCGAGCAAGTGTCCATTGCCCTGTGTGATGGTTAGGTTTTGTTGTCAACTTGATCTTTTTAATTATCTTGGGTAGGTCTCTCAGGATGTTTACATGAAGGCAGCCTCTCAGTAGGGGGCAGGATGTAAAGAAGCTCAAAGAAGCTAGAAGTAAACATCCTTTCCTGTGTGGGCAGTATAGGAAGGAAATTCCAGAGACTCAAGAAGCCATTAAGTCTGGAGTAGGGTTTCAAGACCCCACCCTAAGGCTATATAAAGGGAAAGAATTCTCTCCTTGGCTTTCCTGCCTGTTTGCTGTTCTGTGTGTGGTGTTGGTGATGGGTTTCTCTCTCTCTGCTTGGACTTCCCCTGGATCTGTAGCTTGAATAAATTGTTTTCTCCCATAATCTGTGCCTGATTTGAAGATTCATCCCAGCGGCGTGTGGCTGACTACAACACCCTGAAAGAAGGGATGAATTGAATTTTAAGACATTAATAAGCATGTTCCAGCAAGGATATCCTGAGAGGGTCCTTCATTAGTATAGATGTACCTTGGAGCCCTTTTTGAGGGCTGACAGAAAACCTTTAGGGGTGCCTTCTTATAAACTCCAGTAGTTGTGCCTGTTGGTTTGGGGCACAGTGAGAAGGACCCACAGATAGCATGCATGTACAGTGTAAAATGTAAAATGCCCTGGAAGCTTAAAGAACTATACAAGTTCTGAAGGCCTCTCTTGTTCTTGTGGAAATATTGGGCTAGTATTATCCTAGGACTTTGAAGTCTAGAAGTTTCCACCCCTTCCATCCTGCTGGATCTTCACCAAGTGGGAAATAGGCATGAATGCCACAGAGGCACACCACATCTGCTTTACTGCTGATAAGGTTGTACTTGAGAAAGTGATTTGAACTTGAAGCCAAAATCAGTCGCCATCAGTCGTCTTCTTTCTTCTTCTTCTTCCTCCTCCTCCTCTTTCTCTTCCTCTTCTTCCTCCTCCTCCTCTTCTTCCTCTTCCTTCTTTCTTCTTCTTCTTCCTCTTTTTTTGGTATGTGTTTGTAATGTGTGGTATGTATGTGTACATGTGGCATATGCACATGCATGTAGAGATATGTGTACCTCATGAGCATGAACAGAAGCCAGAGGAAGATGTTGGATGTCCCTCTCTGTCATCTTTCTTCCTTATTTTCCTCAGACAGTCTCTCATCGTGAAATGGGTAGAGGGGTTGAGGAAAGAGTTCTCAAACCCTGAAACCTGAGTCCTTGACTTTTAATTAACCAAAGAATTGGCCACTTGGACTGAGAATGATCTTTATAAAGCATCCCACTTTATTCAAACATTCCAGGGATACCAGGGAAGAGGGAAAGAGGGACAGAGGAAAGAAAGAGAAAATTCACCGTGTGGTCTGAGGGGCTGGCTCATGTGTAGTGACCATCAGATCACAATAATATAAAAGAAGTGTGCTTTCAAAAAGAGATTAAGAGGTTAAAAGTAAAACCCGTGATAAAGAGAAGTCTTTTCTCTCTCTCTCTCTCTCTCTCTCTCTCTCTCTCTCTCTCTCTCTCTCTCTCTCTCTCTCTCTCTCTCTCTCTCTCTCTCTGGCAGGTGCTGTCAGAAGGGGAGAAGAACCTAAGCTTACCAGAATGGAGACCCAGCCAAGCACGGCGTGGAACCCAAGAATCAGAATGAAAAAGCCCCTGAGCTGATGTGTGAATCTAAGTTAGAATCCCAACTCTGGAAGTCTGCTAGCACCTGTGCCAGAGATCCCACCAATCCGCCTGGGCATAGGGAGGGAAGACCCACCACACCTGGGCAGACTACACACTTGGGTTTGGGATGAGCTGAGACAGGGGTGGCAAAGTTGTGGCTTAAAATCATAGTGGGCCATCCCTGTCTGCCTATCTGAAACTTCCTATGCTAGTCTTAGACAATTGAGTCTTGGTTGTTGCAGTCAGCCACAAGCTGCTAGAATGAATTGCCAAACAGGCAGAGTTTATGGGAGGAAAGGATTTATTGAAGCTATAGATCCAGGGGAAGTTCCATAATAATGAAAGAGGCTGCCCCCCTTTCACAGGTCCAAGCAGAGAAAGAAAGAAGCCTTAGCCAGCACCACACACACACACACACACACACACACACACACACACACACACACAAGCAAAACAAGTAGGGGCCATGAAGAGAATTTCTTCCCCTTTATATAGCCTTAGGGTGAGGTCTTGCAGCCCTTTCCCAAACTTAATGGCTTCCTGAGTCTCTGGAATTTCCTTCCTGCACTGCCCACACAGGAAGGAATGTTAATTTCCACCTTCCCTGAGCTTCCTTACATCCTGTCCCCTACTGAGAGGGCTGCCTTCTTTTAAACAACCTCAGAGACCCACCCAAGATTACTAAAAAGGTCAAGTTGACCACAAAACCTAACCATCACATGGGGCTCCCCATTTTTAGGCTAGAATGCATCTAGGAACTCCAGTAACCCTCCAGTCTCTGAACCCCTCAGTTCTGGGGTTACAAGAATGCACTACCAGGCTTGGCCTTTTCTGTGAATGCTGGAGTTAAACTCAGGTTCTCAAGTTTGCACAGTAAGCACTCCTACCTGCTGGGCCATCTTCCTAGCTCCCAAATCAGTGTCTGATTGCTCTGAGCTGCCACTCTCGATAACAGAAGCAGAAATCAGGCTATGCCCTTCCCTTGGTTGCTCCACACCATGTAAAACAGTGTCTCTTCAAACTGCCTAATCTTGAGAGACTCCATTTTACATGACTTCCCTTTGGGGATGGAAGATGGCATTGCACCTTGGCGGACATGTAAACAACACTATGTGTCCAGCACCATTCACGAGGCACAGACCAATAACTTATTCCTAAAAGTAGAAAGGATACCTCCCTATAAATTTATCAAAGTAAATTGAGACTATAGGAGCACATGAGTGTATTAAAATCCTATCAGGAAAACCAGACCTGAGAACTTACTTTATACACGAGAATGAGGAAGGGTGTAGTTCCCTCACCTGGACCCCATAAATAGCAGGACACCAAACACTGTGATGGAAACAACCTGTTAGGTGACCATCTTCTGTGTGTGTCAAGCATCTGACAGAGAGCTCTTAACTGCCTCAAGGGCTTCAGTTTGATTCAGGTCCCATGGTTGACACGACCTACTCAAATGTTATCTTCCTGTCTGCCCATTCATTGGTCTGGACCTGTCCCCCATCTGTTTGCCCAGACCTGCTGTCCATTCATCTGCCAGGCTTGCTCCTGCCCTTTGCCTCTACAGCCTCCATTGTCCTGCACCTTACTTCTGAAGCTCTACTTGAACCTGGGACCTGGGAGCAGCCTGTCTCTCCAGCAGTAGCCTCTCCAGCAGACCTACTGTTGGGTTTGTTATCCCTGAAAGAGCTACTCAGTGCAACCCTATCAGCTTCCTGGAGTCTGCTTCTCAGGCCTCTTTGAAATTCCTTGAGTTTAGCTATGTCTTCTATAGTAGTCCATACATTCAAAGCAGACACAGTTTATGGGAGGAAGGGATTGATTTCAAGCTTACAGATCCAGGGGAAGTTCCATCAATGCTGGAAGAAGCTGGCTCCCTTTCACAGATCCAAGCAGAGAGAAACAACCAGCGAGCAAGCACCAAAAAAGCAGTAAACACATACCCAGTAGAGGTCACACTGCTCTCTTATAGCTTTGGACTGGAATCAGATCCACCACCCCCCTCCATGACACCTTACGACTGTATTCCTGTATCCACCTCCGGTGACACCTCCTCCAATCAGGCAGCTAGAGACAAATTTAATAAAACACCTGAGTCTATGGGGGACATTCAGTTTTTAACTACCCACATTCTCCGTAACCCCTTGCAGCTATTCTGTAACACACACACACACACACACACACACACACACACACACACACACCACATATCGATAGATGTAGATAAATAGACGGATATAGATATACAGATATTGGAGTAGTTTGAAAGGATGGCCCCGTAAACTCAGGTGTCTTGTTAAAATTGAGTTTTCAGCTTCAGCCCTAGTAGGCAGACTCCTGCTACAGGGGTGTGACACTGGGGAGGATCTGAATTTCAGGCCAAAAGTATGTAGAGTCTGAGTGTGTGGGGGGGTGGGGTATGTGCTTGATACTGTTTGCTGGCTGATGGTTCTCTCTCTCTCTCTCTCTCTCTCTCTCTCTCTCTCTCTCTCTCTCTCTCTCTCTCTCTCTGGTTTATGAATGGGAGCCAGCTTCTTCCCTTATGGATAGAACTTCCCCTGGCTCTGTGCTTCTTGGCTGTGGTGGGAATGGCCTGCTCTACCACACACTCCCCATAATCACCATCCAACTTCCTACCCGAGGATCGTAGCTATGAGGCCACCTGATCTTAGAAAGGAGCCTCTAGACCTATGACCTGAATGAAACTCAATTATTTATAAGTTAATTGTCTCAGGTAGTTTGTTGTGGTAATGTGAAGCTAGCTAATTCAGTGAAACATTATTTAGCCATAAAAAGGGGTTTATGCTATAAATTATATGAACCTCAAAATCCTTATGCTAAGTGAAATAAGCCAGACAATTAAAGGGCATATATTGTGTGATTCTATTTTTATTAAATATGCACATTAGATGAGTAAGTAATCCCACAGAGACAGAAAGGAAGTCAGGGTGTGCCTGGGACTGGGAAGACTTGGGAATGGATATGAGCTACATAATGGATATCGGGATTCCTCTGGGATGACGAAATTGTTTTGGAACTAGATAGAAATGGTTACACTAAATACCACCCAACTGCCTGCATCAAAGTGTCTGTTTGCTGTTTCATGTAAATTTTACCTCAATTAAAGGATTCTGCTCATACAAATGGGATGTCTCACACATGCCCATCTAAGCAGGCTTGACATCCCCATTTAAGGACTCCATAAGAGCACGGCAGAGCTCAGACACTTGAAAATTTTGATCTTCAAGTTAATCTGTCAGAGTTTTTAGGCTTAAAGAACTGTCAATCCACCTTGAGAGTAGGGACAAGGGCAAGTTAAGTCACCTGTCATTTATCAGCTCTTTATAGATCCCAATGTATGCATATAGTTACACCTTTCCATCCAGCCTGGAAATAGAGATGACCTGCCACAAGGGGGCAGTGGTGTCCAGACAATGGCCTCTGAGGAAAGCTTGAACTGCAGATTCTGTGTCTCCAGTCGTGGAAGGTGCTAGCAAACATCCCCAGAACCACTTAGACCATGCAAAAGGTACTTTTCTCCTGGTGACAAATTTCTGACTTAAAGCAACATGGGGATGGGAGCATTTATTTTGGCTCACGGTTTGAGGGTACAGTCCATCATGGTGAGGAAGGCATGGTAGCAGGACCATGCCAGGGATTAAGTTCTCAGAGAGATAACTGTTGTTTTATTTCTAAGCAGGGACAGACAGAGGGGGTAGGGGGGGGAAATGGGTGTACCAGGGCCTCTTGCTGCTGCTGCAAAAAACTCCAGACCCATGTACCACTTTGTACACCTGATTCGTTAGCTCCTGCCTCCTCCATGTGGGCACTGGGGAATCAAACCCAGGCCATCAGACTTTGTAAGCAAGTACCTTTAACCACTGAGCCATCTCTTCAGCCCACTTTCTCCTTCTTAATTCAGCCCAGGACCCCAGTTGATGGGATGTGCTGCCCACATTTGGGGGTGGGTCTTCGCTCCTCAGTTAAACGTCTCTGAAAACACTAGAGGTTTCCTAAGTGATTCGAAATCTAGTCAAACTGACACTGAGGATTAATCATCGCATATTTGGATGTTTATGTATATGCATGGGTTATATGTGTTATTTGTGTGGGAATTAAAGGGGAGTGAAGTAGAAAAGATTCTTGGGAAAAGTTTCTGTCCAGCCACATTATTGCACAAATCCAGAAAATGGGTTCAAGCCTAGAGAGATGGCTCGGTTGGAAAGTGCCTGCCTTGCAAACATGAAGACCTAAATTTGATCTCCAGAACCTGTGTTTGAAAAATAAAAATCTGGGTGTTGTGGCACATACTTGAAATCCCAGCACTTGGGAGGCAGAGCCAGGCTGACCTCAGGGGCTCACTAACCAGCCAGTCTGGTCTTCTTGGTGAGCTCCAGACAATGAGAGCAAAAATATACAACCACCTAGGAATGACACCTGAGGTTGTTCTGTGACCTCACACACACGCCGACACACACACACACACACACACACACACACACACACACACACACACACCCTACACAGACATCAACAGATCCAGATCTCAGTAAGTCTTTAGAAGCTGAGCAGTCAGCCACCTTATGGAGAACAGCTGGCCCTTTACCACATCCTCCAGAGAATAGAGGGTCTTTCTTACTGACTCACCAGAAGACTGTTGGGGAGATGAGTTTCTGGAAAACCCAGAAGTGCCCCAAGAACAAATCTGAATTCTGCCTCTCCCCTCTCTGGGGTTTACAGAGGCTGGAGGTGGGGGGTGGAGACACCCCACATTTTCCCTTCACACCTGGCTTGTGAGAAACCGATGGCGTCCTGTGGTTGAATGTGCAGTTCCAGGACAGCTGCTCCCCCTGTGGCATTCCTTGGTTCAAGACTCAGTGTTTCAGTCCGCAGGGATCCCCAGAGCAGAAATCCCACCTTTACATCCTGCCTAGGGTGCTCTTCCCTGGGGATTGAATCCAGCATCCTGTCTCCCCTCCCCTGCCAGGACTCAAGACTGGGGATTGCTCCTCCAACCAGAACTAAACCCAACCTGTCAACTCCAAACCTCAAAGAAGACCCAGCTTGCCCCCAACCTCCCTGTCCCTCCAACCCAGCTGCCTATGAAAGATGGTAACACAGGTGTGACAGACTCTGAAATCAGTGGTTTAGGGGTGTCCACATCCTTAACCTGTGCTTTCCACCACATAGGAGCCTGCACCTCATCTGAGTGTCCCAGAGCCTCCTTCTCATTGGTTTTGCATCCAGGGACCAGGCCTTCTCCAGCTTCCTCAGCTGCCGCCATGCCCACTGGGGGGAATTTTATGATTTGCAAAAGCTTTCTCCTTCCTGGTATTATTGCCATTGCACAGATGAGGAAACTGAGGCTTGCAGCATCTCAGCATCTCTGGTGAAGTAGAAAACAAATGATAAAACTACAGAGCTGGTAGTCCTGGGACCAAGCTAGTGACGTCACACGCCACTCTAATCAGCCTATCACTTTGGTTGGAGAATGTTACGTTTGTCACTCAGCACATAAACCGCATTCCCTGCTATCTCAGTCTCTCCTGAGAGGAGCCTTTCCTTCACTCACGATATGCATGTTTTTATTCTAACTGACTCACATGTGGCTGATTCCAAATGTTGCTTTCTTTGGTCACAGTGATTGGTTGAGAAATGTATTAGTCCCTTTTCTTGTCCCTGTGACCAAATGCCTGGCAAGTGAAACTCAAGGAAGAAAGGCTTCTGCTGGCTCACAGTTTGGGGGTACAATCCATCACAGTTTGGGGGTACAGTCCATAATGGCAGGGAACACATGACAGCAGAGCATGAAGCAGCTGGTCACCGTTTATCTGCAGTCAGGAAGTAGAGAGAGAAAGAGAGAAAGAGAGAGAGAGAGAGAGATAAAGTGAATATGGGCACACCAGGACCTCCTGCCATGGAAAAGGAATTTTAGGCATATGGACCACTTTGTGCTTTACATGAGTACTGGGAAATTGAACCAAGGCCATCAGACTTTGCAAGCAAGTGCCCTTAACCTAAGTTGAGCCACCTCTCCAGCCCACATTGTCCTTTTAATCCAGTCTGGAACCACCGCCCATGGGAGGGTGCAGCTTACAGCTGTGGTGGGTCTTCCCACTTCAACCAAACCTAGAAAGTCCGTCACAGACATGACCAGAGCTTTGTCTCCTAACAGATTCTAGATCCTGGAAAGTTGACAATCAGTTTTTAAAAATATTTTATTTATTAAATTTTATTTATTAATTTGTAAGGGGAGAGAGAAGGAGAGGGAGAGAGAGAAAGAGAAAGAGGAAGGGAGGAAGGCAGAGAGAGAGAGAGAGAGAGAGAGAGAGAGAGAGTTAGTTCCAGGGCCTCTTGAGCTTGCAAACAAAGTCCAGATACACGTACCACTTTGTGCATCTGGCTTTACTGGGGAACTGAACCCAGGCTAAGCAAGTACCTTTAACCACTGAGCAGCCCAACAATCAGTTTTAAGCATCATAAAAGATGATCAAGCAACTCAGTCCTGAGCACGGAATTCCTGCTGGGGTTGATCAGAAACAAAAGCTGTCCTTCAGTGCTTCATCCTTGGATGAGGCAAGCCCAGAGAAAGTGCCAGCAGAGCTGTCACCACCAGGGGTTCAAAGGACAGAGAAAGGTTGGAGGATGACATCATTTATGTCTATGCTTGAAGTCAGTATATTATACAACAAAAATCAGCTTGAGGTGGCCCAAAGCCCTAGTGAGGGCTGGAGAGATTGCTCAGTGGTTAAGGCCCTTGCCTCTAGAGCCAAACGACGAGGGTTCAGACTTGGGTTCAAGTCCCCAGAAGCACAGAGTGATGCATGCATCTGGAGTTCCTTTGCAGTGGCTAGAGGCCTGTGATGGTTAGGTTTTGTTGTCAACTTGATCTTTATAATTATCTTGGGTAGATCTCTGAGGATGTTTACAGGAAGGCAGCCTCTCAGCAAGGGGCAGGATGTAAAGAAGCTGAAAATAAGCATCCTTTCCTGTGTGGGCCATGCAGGAAGGAAATTCCAAAGACTCAGGAAGCCATTTCTCAGGAAGCCATTAAGTCTGGGGAAGGGTTGTAAGACCCCACCCTAAGGCTATATAAAGGGGAAGAAATTTTCTCCTGGGCCCTCCTGCCTGTTTGCTGTTCTGTGTATA
>PVHP010005411.1:17500-65616 GCA_004024765.1 Zapus hudsonius
CTCAGCCTCTGGTCAGACAAGTTGGTTCCTGGGCAAGTCACAATGGATACCATGCCAGTCACTTTTCTTATTGCTGTAACAAAAATACCTCACAAGACAACTCAAAGAAGGAAGGGCTTAGTTTGCTCAAAATTTGAGGGTCCAGTCCTTCCTGGTGGGGAAGGCAAGGTGGCAGGAACAATAAGGCAGCTGGTCACATTGCAGCCACAGACAGGAAGCAGAGAGAGATGAATGCTGGTGCTCAGCTCACTTCCTACTCAGACCAGGATCCAAGCCTACAGGATGGCTCTGCACACCTTCAGGAGGGGTCTTCCCTCCTCAGTTAGGCTTCCCTGGGAACACTCTTGAATACACTCAGAAGGGTGTCTTACAAGTAATACTAAATCTCATCAAGGTGTCAGTGAAGATGAACTGCTGGTGCCCAGGCTGACACATCTCCCTGTGTGTTCATATAAGGATATAAGGCGAGACCTTAATGTCTTGAGTCAGGGTGTGGAGCAAATTATCCCCGAACATCTACAACTCTGTTTCTGTTATCCACTTACCAGGTTATATTAGTCAGGGTTCTCTAGAGGAACAAAGCCAATAGGATTACAAAGGGGGCTCGATAGATAATCTGATAGGATAAGGGATCTTATAGGATAAGGGCTGGGTAGTCTCACAGTAACTCTGCAGGCTGGAGAGTCAGAGAGCCTGTTAGCCGCTTGGTCCAGAGGGCTGGATGCCTCAGCAGTTCCAATGTGAGCTGAAGGCCTAGAGGATTCCTGGAGAGTCACTGGTCTCCAGTCTTCACTGGAAGGCCCATGAATCTGGGGTCCAATGTCCAAGAAGGTTAGCAGCACAGGGGAGGTAAATGCACATGCCAGCAATTAGCAGAGGCAGCCAGACAAAGGCTTTGCGTTCTCTGAGCTCCTTTCTCAGAGAAGGGCCACCCACTCTGGAGGAAGGTCTTCTCCCCTCCAACAGTTCTTCTTGGAAACCCTCACAGACCTGACCAAGGCACAGACATGTTTCTTACTTGATGTCTAATCTGATCAAGTTGACAATAGAATTTAACCACCATGGGGGTGGGGGGGGCATGGCCTATAACCTGAGGATTTGGGCAGTTGATAAACACCAGGGGTTTAAGCAAATGTCACTGATGAGGGAGGCCCTGTGTGTACACTCTGAACTTACAGCCCCCTGGGACCCTAGAAACACCTAGATTTGGGAGAACATGAGGGACTGGTGAGAATATGGTCCAAGATTGTTTGGGGGACTTTGGGAGATATGTGTATTCACCATCTAAACCAGCCAAGTCCAACATGCTCCAGGAAAAACTTCTCCGCGTACTCAGGTTCCCAGAAAATTGCATCCGGAGTGCTCTGAAGATTGGTCCTGAGTCGTTTGTTTCTAAAATAGCTCTGTGAGTGGGTCCACGTTGTGTTTTCTCATTCCACCAGAGCCAAAGGTGGCGTTTCTTTTGTTTATAGTATTAGTGTTACATTATTGGTGATCTCATTGTTCTTGTTTGTGACATGTTTACCTCAGTGGGACAGTTATTGTAGGAGGCAAGTCGGGGTCCAATCTCCCCACCAAACCTGCAGAACCAAAGAAAAAGGCTCTGATCCTTCCCACCGTGTGCGTATTACTCCTCTCTTGGATTGTTAAATTCTAATTATAGGCTGTTGATCTCACTTAGAACCATTTATAAGCCTAAATGCTGTTCTGCGTCTTTTACCAATAGGTGTGCTTCGTTGTCATTGTTGTGTTAAAACATAACATTTGCGCATTTGAAGGACCAGAGTAGGTGAGTGTTCCCTCACCTGGTGGATGGAAAATAGGCTAAATATGACTCAAAACCTGGGAGGGGACAAAGAAAAAATTCCACTTTACTCGAAATTTCTTTATTTTATTTCATTTTTTTGAGGTAGAATCTCACTCTAGCCCAGGCTGACCTGGAATTACTATGTAGTCTCAGGGTGGCCTTGAGCTCTCGGAGGATTTTCTGCCTCTCAAGTGTTGGTATTAAAAGCACCACATCTGCTCTCCTTATTACATAGATAGATAGATAGATAGATAGATAGATAGATAGATAGATAGATAGATAGATGTAATATATATATTATACTATATATAATATTATATATTACATATATATATATCAGGTTATATTCTTTTATCTTCTCTCCCCTGCTTCTGTTACCCTGGGGGCCCTCCTCAGAGTGAAAATCACTATGGGCTCATGAAGGCCTCAATCAGTCCCTATAGGGTAGTGGGGGTGGGGAACCATGCCTCAGGGCATTCCTACCTACTCTGGCTCTTACCATCTTTATGGCCCCTCTTCCATGGCAGGCCTGTTTTAGTGTTGAGTTCTCTGTAGCCTCTGGATTTCTGCTTTGATAGGCTTTGATTGATCACTGCATCTGTTACCATCACCCTGGAGCTGGTTGTCAGGTGAGCAGTAAGAGCAGTACTCATGTCCCCCCACTTCTTCTGCAATTTCTTCGGGGCCCCCGGCAGATGTGGTAGAGATGACACATCTCATGGTGGGTAGCCTTTTTGTCTTTTGGTTCAAGCATGGCATTCCCATGTCCTGTGACTGAAGCCTGTGTTGTCTTCAGCAATAGGGTCTTTTTACCTTTCAGCTCTGGCTAAAAGGAATTGAGTATTCTCAGTGTCTCAAGTAGAGAGGGGAGCCTGTAAGACACAGAATTCACATGGAAAATGACAACATCATTTTACCCTGTGTGGCAGGGTAAAAGCAGGCAGCGTAAAAGGACTCTATGATGAACAAACCAGAGTGGGCTCAGTTGTAAGGTGCCTCAGAGCTGACAGTACCCCCAGGTCAGCCACCCACCCGTGATACCCAGTGCTGCCCAAGAAACACAAAGCCCACAGCTGTCTGGTGGGCTGGCAGATGTGCTCCTGACACGTCCTTACAGATTTTAATAGCAAAATGGGTGGCGTTTCCTTGGATGCTGTGATGGTTAGGTTTTGTTGTCAACTTGATCTTTTTAATTATCTTGGGTGGGTCCCTGAGGATGTTTACAGAAAGGCAGCCTCTCAGCAAGGGGCAGGATGTGAAGAAGCTCAAAGAAGCTGGAAGTAAACATCCTTTCCTGTGTGGGCAGTGCAGGAAGGAAATTCCAGAGACTCAGGAAGCCATTAAGTCTGGGAAAGCGTTGTAAGACCCCACCCTAAGGCTATATAAAGGGGAAGAGATTCTCTCCTTGGCTCTCCTGCCTGTTTGCTAGTATGTGTGCGGTGTAGGTGATGTGTTTTTCTCTCTGCTCAGACCTGTGAAAGAGGGCCAGCCTCTTTCGCTGTCACGGAACTTCCCCTCCATCTGTAGTTTCAATAAATACTTTCCTCCCCCAAATTGTGCCTGGTTTGAAGATTCATCCCAGTGGTGGGGCTAAGACAGATGCCTTCAGTCTGTTGAGTTTCTTCCCTCACTTTTGATTATTAATTACACTGTCACTAAGAAGGGACACAGACTTGACAGAAGGAGATGGAGATGAGACAGAGAGAGAACGGCATATTCATAACTCGAGACTCAGAGACTGTCTCCCTCCTCCTGTATCTCAGTGTTTGCTTCAAATTTCTTCAATAATCCATGCACTTGACGCATCTAACCTCTCCAGACTTGATCTGTGAGGTGTTTTTTTCTACTCCAGCAGCTCCAGAGGCGCTCACTCCCGGTGCACCTGGAGGTTAATTTCACACACAATATACTGCAATGCTGCATTGTGATTATCTACTAGGTCTGCTGCTTAGGGTGAAGTTAGGGTTAAATTGTTTTCTAAATATGGTTTCCAAAAAGAAAATTTATTCAACATCTATTGTGATAAGCGCCGAGGATAGAGTGGTGAAAAAGCAACCCTGACCTTGGCCTTTGCAGGGGTTTATAGCAACAGAATGACGGTGACACACAGAGCCCGAGTTTCAACAATGCTGAGGCCGGTGAAGAAGGCTCAGGCATATGGCAGGGAATGTGCCCCATTTGCAGAGAGTGGGGGCCAAACGAAATGAAAAGGCATAAGTGTCCCAGGCAGAGGGGTCAGACTGTGCCAAGGCCAGGCAATGAGATGATGTTAGCAGGTAGCTCTGGTCTCCTCTGGATGCGGGGGTGCAAATGAAAAAGAACCAGACTGTCTGACCCAAGACACATGCAGGAAGTTTGTCAGATCTAGGAGGGTCCTTGGAGAGCCCTGGGATACGAATGCAGAGTCTGTGCTTCACTGTGTTGTAGGTGTCTGCCACACTCACCCAAGACTATCCATCCTGGATCAAACACTGACCCAGGTGGGGACTGGGGCTGCAGCTCAGTGATGGTGGATGGTGATAGTGTAGCTCCTGCTTGTCATGCATGTGGTCCTGGGTTTAAAAAGACAAAACAAACAAAAACAAAAACCACCAAAAATTTAACCTCACAATAATTTCCCTGGCTCTTTCTGGTCCTAATTAACAGCCTTTGATGTTCCAGAGTAAACTCAATTATCAAGTCATTATTACCTAACATTTCACTGAATTCTAGTCTTAAAAGAAAGTTGGGGATGGAGAGATGGCTCAAAGGTTGAGGCACTTGCCTGCAAAGCCTAACGACCCAGGTTTGATTCCCCAGTGCTCACGTAAAGCCAGATGCACAAAGTGGCGCATGCATCTGGAGTTCATTTGCAGGGACAGGGAGCCCTGACATACACATACTCTTTCTCTCTGCTGGCCTCTTCTCTCTCTCTCTCTCTCTCTCTCTCTCTCTCTCTCTCTCTCATAAATAATGACTAAGATATATCCCTACCTCAAATATAAAAGAAAGAAAAGAAAAAAGTCAAGACACCATTCCCTGACCTGTGATTAACTTGGCATGAATTACTTATCTTTACAACAGCCATGAGAAGTGGCACTAAGTGGTCCTCAGAAGAAGGCAGAAGAAGTTATTCACTAGAGTGACAAGTGCCAGAGTTACCTCCAGGTGGTTCTGGCCCTGGAGCCAAAACCCCAGGAGGAGTAAAAGCCCTAACCAGGACCATGGCTGTGTCATAACACCTAGGAGTGCGGGTTTCCTGGTTGTATTGTGCTAAGGTTTTGGTATTGGAATTGTCTTCTAATACTCTGTGATGAAAATGCTGTAGATCAGATAAAGTGATGTCTGCCTAGGTCTTTCTCTTTCTTTCTTTCTTTCTTCTTTCTTTTTCTTCCTTCCTACCTTTCTTTCTTTCTTTCTTTCTTTCTACCTGAGTGAATAAGGAAGGAAGAGTGTATGTGTTGGGGGAGGGGCAGAGTGTGGTTGGCGTTTGCAGAGGGAATCTTAGAATCTTATTTCTTCTTTTGAATACATTTGAAACTTTTCATAAAATGTTCTCTAGAACATAGGAGCTGGGGAGATGGTTAAGTGGGGAAGACTGTTTGCTGCCATGCATGAGAGCCCAAGTTCAATTCCCCAGCACCTACATAAAAAGCTGGGCAAGGCCACCCATCCCTGTACCCTTGGCCCTGAGGAAAGTGGAGACAGGAGAATCACCAGGTCAGCCAGTCTGACCAAAATCAGCCACTCCAGGTTTTTTTTGAGAGACAAGTTACCAAGGAAATAAAGTGGAAGTGTGTTCAGGAGAGCACCTGACTTTCTCTTTGGTCTCCACAAGTCACACAGGGAGCCTGCCTCTATACACAAAAATGGGCATATACTACTCACACATCACACCATACCACACTCAAGTTAAAGTTTTCCAAAACAAGTTGTGAGGGAAGTCTTGGGGTTCATTTCACCTCCACATCTCACAGAAGCTCATTGTGATATTCTCCTGCAGAAGTGGAAGTGTTGTGGGCTGCCAGAGAGTCAGGAGAGGTATAATGATCCCCACCACTAGACTGGAGAGCAGGGAAGTTCCCAATATATCCCACCACACTGGCTCTCGGCAGCAAAAGCCAAGATCACATATATTCAGAGCAGCCTGGAAGTTACCATCTCCTGAAAACTTCACCCAGTCTCCTGGCTTATTAACTCTGTAACTGTGGACAGTGACTGAACCCCCCTCTTTCTCTCTCACTCTTTCTCTTTTTTTCTCTCTCGTGTGCTCTGGTGGTAAAAATGGAGAGGAGGGCATGGTGCCAACCTGTTGGGTGACACAGCAAGACAGTGCAGGCAGTGTACAGACTTGGGGGCTTGTGACCCAGCAGACAGGACAGGACAGTGTCCCCATAGCTCGCTGGGTTTGAAGTCCCTCTCAGAAGCGTTTTCCTTTCTATTCTGGTTTGGAGGGGCCCTCTCTCTCCCCCAGCAGGGTTTTTGAGGGAAGCCGGTATCCACCTAGCCTTAGACAGATGACATCAGGGGACAATGTGTGATGGGAATTTTGCAACACCGTTGCTGTTACATGTCAAAGGTTCAGGCCTGAGGGATACAGATGGACACAAGGCTTGCGGGCCTTTCTAGAAAGGAGGCTGTCTGGCATCTATCTCTAGGAAGGAGAGCGGGATATGAGGATTTCCGAGTCCCGCCGCCAGGAGGCGGCAGATCCCACGCAGCGGCTGGTCCAGGCAGCTGGAGGGCGGACGCAGGCCGGGCTGGACAGCGCAGGGGCGCCTTGGGCTCCGGGAGGTCGGGGTAGAATTGGTGTGTGGACAGTACCTAGAGAAGACATTCACTAATTCCAAGGAGTCCAAGAGGACAAGAGGAGTCCAAGGACAACTCCAGGCAGCAGCTGGCCCAGGAACCCCAAATTGGCCTCTTTACAGTACACCCAGCTGTCATTTAGGACAGGGGAGGAGCGAGTCCTGAGCTGCAAGGGACAGGACCCTGTCAGGAAATGTCCCAGCTCTGTGTCCCTCACTGGCTCCAAGGCATCCCTGGAACTCAGAAGGGTTCCTTCCCTGTGGTGTCCTCAGACCCATGGGGCCCAGGGCTAGGAGTGTAGCTCAGTTAGTAGAATGCTTGCTTAGCATGCAAGAAACCCCGGTCTGGATTGGATACTCAGTACTGCTTAAACCAAGAGTGTGGTCAGGACTATAATCCCAGCACACTCCAGAGGTGGAGGGAGGATCAGAAGTTCAAGGTCATCTTTGGTTACATAGTGAGTTATAGTCCAACCTAGGATACATGGGACCCTGTTTCAAGGTAAAATAAAAGGAAATAATTAAGTAGATCTAGGGGATCAGAGAAGGGGGTTTAACAAGAGGGTCTTCCCTAGGACGAGCTGAGTTCGTGGAAGTGTGGCCATTCTGGCTGTCCATGCAGGAAGAGGAAATTATGGTGTTCACTCTCTAAAGCTACATGGTTTTGGCATACGGCCATACTCCATCTCGTACCACTCGTGTGATCTTGAGGAAATTGCTTAACTTCTCTGAGCTGTTACTTTTAAAAAATATTTTTATTATTTGTTTTGCAAACAGAGAGTGAGGATGGGGTGCCAGGGCCTCCTGCCACTGCAAATGAACCCCAGATACATGCACCTCTTTGTGCATCTGGCTTTATGTGGGTACGGGGGAATCAAACCCAGGTGGTTAAGTTTTGCAAGCAAGCACCTCTAACCACTAAGACCATCTCTCCAGCTTCTTTGTGTTAGTAGAACAAAGCTTTATAAACAACTACTGACAGGGCACAACAGTGCACACACCTTTAATCCCAGTACTTGGAAGGCTAAGGTGGGAGGATTCCATGAGTTTGAGGCCAGCCTGGACTACAGAGTGAGTACCAGGTTAGACTGGGCTAGAGTGAGACCCTGCTTCAAAAACAGACGAACAGATAAACACTTAACTACTTCTATGTGGGCACTGTGAGGTGATATGGGACTTTGGGCCAGGTTCTAATTAATGCCTGTTCTGGCCAGATGCCATCCTAAAAGAGCAGAACTCAAGTTCCAAGTAAAGTGCTCAAAGCCCTTCCTGCTGGCTCATATGGACTAGATGGATCCTGTTGGAAGAGACCCAGGCCAGGGTCTCCATGAGAACGGAGGACATTCTGTCCTCCGCCTCTGAAAACTGGAGGCTGAGACATCCGGGTGCAGAGTTCCTGGAATCCCCTTATAGGAAGACTCCTGGGTTCTTTCCACTGTCTCCGCCTAGGAAAGACGCTATCAGCAGCGACCTCAAAAGACCCCTTAAGGACATAATATAAATTAATCCTCACCTCGTCAAACAAGTAAAGGGATGGCCAGAAAGAAAGAAACTTTCAGGAGTTCACAAAGTCAGGTAACCAATCTGACTTTCTCTTCTCACCTACACTGCGTGGTCTCTACACTTACTACTGCACCAACCCCAGCCCAAAGCCGGGCACAAACCGTCTAGTACGTTCAGAAGGTCAGGCGTCTGATGCCTGGGGAGGCTGAAAAACCTTCAGCCTGGCAACCTTCAGCAAGCCCTTGGGCAACTTCAGGGTGGGAAGCAGGGCTCTGGGCTCCCCTCCAGCTGCTCCCCTTCCGGTTTTCCCAGGGTTTCTGAGCTTCAACCAAAGTTCCCATCTCTGAGGTTTCAAAGACTAGGTCCCCAGTGACCTGCTCTCCTCTCCACCCCTGGGTGCTAAAAGGGCCTGGCCCTTATTAACCCACTTCCTTCATTCTCAGGAAAGCCCAGGCACCATCGAAAACTGCTTAAGAGACTGTGTTCCTGAAGAATGGGCACTCCCAGCTTTAGACAAGTCTCTTGGGTTCTGGCCTGTGGTCATGGTCTCCCTGCAGCCCCCATATCTCCTTGGTAGAGGTCAGCAAACATTTGGTGCTCATCTGAAAGATAAGCCTGGGCCTTGGGTCTTTTTTGTGGAGGGAGACTTCGAGCATGGCCTTCGCTCTTTCTAGAGGCCTCCAGAACAGCTTCGCTGGCAGGGATGTGGCAAGGGGGGAAAAAAAGGTTTCACAGAGCAGCCAGGAGGGAAGCTGGGCAGTTTCGGCGCCAGATACCAGAGGGCAGTGCTGCGCAGCGAATACGGCCTTCCTCCTGCAGCCCACCCGGGCCAGCAAGTTCACCAGGGCCCTGTCTCTCCAAGACCCCCTTAGAATTCCTTTCAGGGCGCTTCTGATCCCTACAGCACCCTCGCCCCACCGCGACCAAAAGGGGCCACGGTCTCCTCCCTTTGCGCCGCGCTCTCAATGCGCGCATCCTGGCCTTCGGGTTTGATGTCCACCATTGATCTGGCCCTAGAGAAGGGTAAACTGGGAGTGACAGGGTGCCCCTTCGGGTTTTGTAGGCTGATAGGAAGGATGGCGTTGGGTAGGACTTTCTCGGCCAGAACCCTCGGAAAATTCGGAGGCCGCCTTTGAGGAGTAAAAGCGAGAGCGAGGCGGGCCGCCAGCTTTCCATCGCTTTCCGAGAAACTCTCTTGGGAAGCCAAGGTTCACCATTGGGCCAGTGGGAACCTCCCAGATGGACCGGCGGAGTTCAGTCAAACTTTCGCATCAGTACCCTAGCTCTGGAAGAGGTGTTTGGAAAATGCCTTCTTTCTAGCCAGGAGGCTGCATCCAGGTGGAAATCCGTGGGCAGGTTGGAGCTGGGTTCCATGCCCCGTTCCCCACACACACATACACCGCACCCCCACCGAAAGGCTGTGACTTCGGTTCTGTCCCCAGAAGAAGAGGTCGAGACTTTTCTGGCTCTAGGGCCAAGAGTGAACACTGGGAGCTTGAGAAATAGAAATCAGACATGATTCTTTTGGGGTTTGGTCTCCTTGGATAGGAATCCTCCTCCCCTTCATTGTAATAAATAAAATAAAAAGCTGTATGTCAGTGTGTGAATTCTGGTGTCTGGTTGCTCCATGAAGAATTCACACTTTAAAATTGCTTTCTGTGAACAAACCACCGTTATGTAATTTGAAACCATCAATATCCTCTCTTTATGGTTGTCTTTATTGTAGGAAGTCAAGGTAATGATTTTGTCCCTGTCTAATTTCATCCCAATGTACAGCATCGCTTTTATAGCCTTTCAATGGTAAGTGAAAGGCGTCAATCTGGGGCCCTTTTTGTGGCCGATTAACAGTTTAAACTGGTTTTCTAACCCTGTCACAACTATTGGGCTGATAAACAGGATTTCTGAGGAGACATTAGCAAGTCTGTAAATAGATGGTTTTTTTTTTTTAACTTGGGCAATTCTGAGGTCCTCTGACAAAAATAAAACACAGGTCCAACCGGCTTGTGTGTGTCTCACCTCCAAGAACAGGTTGGTACAAATGACTTCTCTAGAGTTGTTTGTGTCCTGGTTATTATTATTATTATGGCTGTTATTGCCATAATCTTAGGAGAAAGTGAACAACAACCTGAAGATGACGATGAAAATCGATGCCCTCTGGGCATTGGTAAACTGCTTCTTGCAGGCACCCCCCTCCTTTAATGGTTGGCAGAACCAGGCGCCGCTGCTTTCTTGGACAACGAACTGTCCAAACAAAAACATCTAGTTGTATTGCATGAGTTCTGCAGAAGAAAATATTTCATGTGGCCCCTGCTGGGGACAGCTACAGAAGAGATCATGCAAAGAGGAACGGATGCATCGCCCTTTATTCCTTCCACGACACTGAGGAATCCTTAATTGAAAGGAAAGAAAGAAAGAAAGAAAGAAAGAAAGAAAGAAAGAAAGAAAGAAAGAAAGAAAGAAAGAAAGAAAGAAAGAAAGAAAGAAAGAAAGAAAGAAAGGGAAGGAAAGAAGGAAGGAAGGAAGGAAGGAAGGAAGGAAGGAAGGAAGGAAGGAAGGAAGGAAGGAAGGAAGGAAGAAATACACCAAGAGGCAAAATAAATAATTTGCGACTTTTTGGGGAAAATTAGTGTAGGCCCAATCCACAGGAAGCATTTTGTCTTTTGCACTGTGCGGTTTCTCTGATGTTCTAACCTCTAACTTGGGGATCATGTCCCGCAGCGAGGCCTAGGACCCCTGTGCCTGGCACCCCGAGAGTTATCTGTGGTGAGGTGCATGGGACCCCTTCTCCCAAGGGAGGGATGGAGCGCAGTAGTTGCAGCAGTGTTAAAGGCACCCATCCCCACAAGATGCGCGGGGGAAGACAACCCCCAGGACCCAGGGAGCCACCCAGACGCCCCCATCTTAACGGGCACTAGGAGTTTGGGGTCCCCGCCTGGGAAAAGGGAGGTAAAACCCTGAGTTTAGGCCAGATGCCTGGGTGAGCAAAACCCGGGCTACTACAGGGACCCCGTGGGCTCTTGCGAAGCTCAGGAGAGCAGGCCACCAGCTCTTGGCTGGCTGGACTTCAGAGTCCTCCTGGGACACTAGGGCGATGGGACCCGGGGTCTGGGGACACACCTCTCCACGCATCCCGAGCGCCGATGAAGGACCCACCACCCAGGGGACCAGCGGGGCCCCGTCTGGGTGCATTTCGCGCTCTGTAGCCGCCCGCGAACCGAACTCGCACTCCGGCCCTGGATCCCAGGGGTTCCGGGGGACGCGGTGACCTCCCCTCCCTCCTGCAAATGCCACCGCCCCAGAAACGCGTCCACCCCGCCCAGCCCTGCAGAGCCACCGGCCGGGATGCGCCCTCCAGGACTCGGTCGCCTGCGATGCTGATCCCGGGGTGCCAGGCGGAGAGGAGCGTCTCCGCGGCTCTTACCTCCCGAGGCTGGGGACAAGGGACACGGGAGAGGGAGGCAGTGGCCGAGGTCCCTGCCCCGCTGCAGGCCCGAAGCCCGCGTCCCTGCCGGAGCAGCTCGGGTCTCGCCCACCTCTCCCAGTCCATCGCGGGGCTCGGTCCTCCCTCCCGGGGTGTCCATCCTCCGACTCTGGTCAGGACTCTCCTTTCCACCCCACCCTGGCCCCCGCCCCCACTCCTGTGCAGCTTGTCCCTCTGAGACCCCAAACAATCCCGAACAAGCAATAGACCCCAAATGCCAGCACTTCTCCAACCCGTGTGCGTCGTCAGTCGCTTCTAGAAGGCAAATTAACCAGGGCTGGATTTGGACCGCTTTGGGAGAGGCCCAAACGCTAGCATTCAGAGTCAGGAGCTAGAAGTCTGTTAACACCTCTGCAGCGGCTGGGGGCCACGTCCTGTCAGATGTCCCCAACCCAGGACCCTAGCCCATTGCTCAGGAGGAGAACCAGGAGCAGGAGGAGGTAACCCCTGACCAATTTATAAACTTCATTTTTCTCATGTAATGTATTTCAGCCTTTTGAATACAGTTTCTACCTCTTGTTTTTCTTACTTATTTGGTTTCTGGATGTTTTCTTGGCTGGCTTAAGAAAAGGGAAGAAGAAAGGGCAAAGATAACCCCATACCTTTCAATAGAGTGAAATAACAACCTGGAATTAGAGCCACCGAACAATCAGAAATGAAACTGTGTGAAAACCTATAACCCTGGCTGTGTAATTGGACACTTTCATCAAAAAAAGATACTACACAGGTGAAATGATTTCACAATTGCTTCCATATTTTTAATATTCTTTTAAAATTGTGTAGAAGACTTTTCCTGAATACAACAGGCTGAATGTTTCCACTTGGAAAGTTCAGTAGAACCTTAGTCATCGGAAGGCTACAGTTAACATAAATTGCTTTTAAAGTATATATTAAAGTGATTGAAATTTTGTTTCCTTTAAAAAAATAGTCTCTGAAGTTGTATGCTTCTTAACCTTACCAAATAGACTTCCATGAAACTTAAAAAATGGTTCCAGTGAACTTTTTCTTGGAGCAATTTCACTTTTAACATAATACTTGTGAGACCTTTAAAAAGTAAAAAAAAAAAAAAAAAAAAAAATCCCAGGTTTTCCTTTCCTCCCAGGGTCTTCCAACCGGCTATTTCCCTGTGTGCCCAGGTCTTATTCTTGTGGAAGCAGATGTTTTCACGCCAGTAAAATTGTGCATTCCTGAACTCTCTGCTTTAAGGCGCATCCTGAATTGATACCGGCTCAGGAGCCTCATGCCTGACTGGGTGGCTAGGATTTGGGGTGTAGGATCTCAGTGAATATTTTGGGCATGCTGACATCAGTGCAAAAACTAACCAGAGTCATGGAGGCTGAAGATATCATCCAAACCAGCATCTCATTTTGCAGGAAACACTCCTGGACAGAGGAAGAGAACAACTCTGAGAAATGTCCCCCGTCTCTATGTCGCCCCTTCATATTTTTGACTGTACCAAGCCTGTTCCATTTCTCCTTTCAGGGGCTGGCGCTGAGGGTTTCTCAAGGAACTGCTCACTTTGGGTTCTGCCCGTATTTTTAGTAACTACTTGCACTAAGTGTGCCTAATCCAAATTCTTGTACTTTAATCTTATTCCTTGCAGCTAGGTTTTCAAATTAAATAGGGTTTCTGTCCCTAAGTAATTTTTACCATTTTAAACTCTATCCCTTAGATTAACACCCTTTATTTTTCTCTCATTTGTTCACTTGGCCACTTAAGCCTGCCATGACAGCAATTTGACTTACTGACCAAATTTCCAAACAGTAGCTCTTTTGCCTACTGGGGTAACTTTTAACCAAGAAGCCCCTAAGTCAACCCAGAAAGGTGAGTGAGAGGGGAGGATGGGATAATGCCATATGGGTAACTGAAAGCAAAAACATTGTTTTGTTCACACAATTGGGAATGAGTTTTAATTTTTTCTGAATGGGTGTTTTAAAATTATAAATATTCGATTAATTGTTGTAACAAAAATGTAAATTGTCAACCTCCCATGTGCGTTCAGGCCATGATGCTTTCCCCTTAAGACATGGAAAATAGAACCCATCCAAAGTAGAGTGTCTGACGTCACATGCTTAATTCTGTGAGCTTATGTCTGTGTCCTTTGTAGGAAAACCTGACCTTCGATGAAATGGCAAAGTTGGAGGAACACTTCTAACACTGATGCGAAATAACTACCTTGTTGAAATACTCAAAGGAGCACAAATTAGGATTGCCATGTCCCAGTTCTGTCTCAAGGAGACTGAATTTGGAATGTAAGAGGAAATGCAATTATTAGGAAATGAAATGCTTGCCCAGAGCATTCTAAGCAAATCAGTCATTAGTCTGAACAGTTTTATTTTTAATCCCACTTCCCATTTGTTTTTACTCAATTCAATTTTTTTTCCCAAGAGAGGAAAAACTTGCAGAATGTCTCATTAACAGCAACGATGAATTGAAACTCAACTTTTGAATGCTATACAGCTTTAAGGAGACTCTGGAAGCTCCTGGAATGAAAGAATCCTGCCAGCTCACACTCGGACTGCTTTCCCTTCTGTGTGGTGAGCTACTAAAGATGCAATTGATGAACAACTTTGGCCCTGGAGTTTTCGTTAATTTTGTTTTTAAAATGCTATTTCTCCAACAATTTGGATTTTAAATCATTTCTCACTTTTTTAAAAGAAGGATTTGCTTTTTATTAATATTTTATTTATTCATTTTTTCAAGTAGAGAGATACAGAGAGAGATAGGTAGAGATAGAGAGAGCGAGAGCACCAGGGCCACCACCTTGTGGGTCTGGCTTATGTGGGTCTTGGGGAATTGAACCCGGGACTTAGGCACTGGAGGCAAGTGCCTTAACCGCTGAGCCATCTCTCCAGCCCTCATTTCTCACTTTTGATCTAAGTTTTGTTGTAAGATACACATCTGATGATCTCTATGTTTTATATTAGGTCACAAGTCGGGGGAAAGAAGAAAAATAGGGAAGGTCTGATTTGGTGAGTCAAATGGATTATTATTGGTCTCGTTCTTTGGGAATCTATAGTGGGCACTCACAAAATAAAGCTGTTTTTTTTTCCTGCTGAACAAATGCAGAAGTTCACTGATAGAGACCAATATGAGTTTCACTGGTGGTCTGAAATGGGGGAGGCATATGCAGAAGGAAGGTCTTGGCTAAGGGAGGCAGTGACTGTGTTGTGTGGAAAGCTGATGAGATTCAAAGCTGCCCTCTGAGCTTAATTCTAAAGCCAGTACTTTGAAGAGTGTAGATACAGTAGCTCACTGTACCCAGTATCCAGTCCCCTACCCCTCCTGGTCCTGGACACCCCAGATCTGAGCACCCGTTGATGGGGGGGGGGATGAAGTTTCAGGATCAAAGACAGTTGTTGCTTCCAAAAGAAGGTAGAGGTTCAACTCCTTGTTTGTTTTTGCCTCAGCCTTTGCCCACCAGTGGGAGACCATTACCCTGGACAATGTTCTATTCCGTTGTCATCATCTCCCAGGGAACTAAAACAATGCTCTGTTTGGCTTCCCAGGCAGGGGGATTTGTTCTGCTCCTGCTTAAGCAGAATCTCCGGCAGAGTTTCTGACCCCGTCACTTGATATCCAGCAGAGATACCTGGAGACAATTTTTTAAAAATCTGCTATCTTGTGTTTTGTAATTTCATTCTCTGAGAAATAGCCCCGAAACTCTATTCTCAATCAAGAGGGATCTCACCAAGGCTGGGGGAGAGGGTCTTCAGAGCTGCAGGAGATCCTCTCATTTAAACCAGCCAGATAGGATTTATTTATAGTTGTCTGGTTTGGTGTTATTGAATAACAAACCTTGAAAGGTTTTGTGTTGCTGACAATCAAACCCTAAAAGGTTAGAAACTGTATAAGATCTCAGATCTCCTGTCATATCATGGGCTTTCCTTTCTGTTTCTTTTTAAATACATAAGTGAATTAGATGATAGATAGATAGTAGAAAATAGATGATTAGAGATCTTGAGGTTTCCTTTCTGTTTCTTCTCAAAACACAAGTGAGATAGATGAATAGGTAGGTCAGATTAATAGAGAAATAGATGGTAGAAGTGGTGATAGATGATGACAGAAAGATAATAGATGACTAGATAGATTAGATTAACAGGTTGTAGATTAGAGAGATTAATAGAGACATGCTAGATTAGCCAAGGTCATGTCAAAATCATGACTGAGCACGACAAATGTAGACCAACACTCTCTGGCACTATTTTGCCACACTTGAGATCTACAAATCGGAACAAGCTTCAGGTACCTCAGTACTCCCCACCTTACATGCCCCACACTGCTGTCTCCAGAAAAATGGTCCCTGATTTAACATAGTACTAGCCGAATGCTTTGTTTGTCCTAGAGCACAGGAGGCAGTGGGACACTTAAGACCATTTTGCCCTTGAACTTGAGGCTCCTGAACTGCCAGCTTCACCCCAGTTGCTGCCATCACTTTATTACTCTTGTTTGGCTATGAGTAACTTGAGAAGTCCAAATGCAACAGCTGTGGATAATAAAAATGTAATAGGCTACCTGAAGTGATTGAGCCCCATGGTAATGAGGCCTAGGTCTTATGCTGATTGGCTTAGCTCTGAGATGCTAATGACTAGCTTTGCCTTCCAACATCCCAGTGCCTGATGGGCCAACCCTGTCCCCAGATGGCTAGCAGAGAACAGTTTAGAGCTCAGGTCTTATCGGAGAGCCAGAGAGTCACTAAGGGCGAAGAGAAGGCAAAGGATTAAAGCGTTGGGGTTCAAGAAGCCCACAGACCTGTGTTCAAATCCTGGCTCAGTGTAAGCCTAAGCAAGTAACTGGCCACTTTGGGCTTCTGTTGCCACATCTTTAAGAATGGAGGAAAGAAGCATAACAGTGCTCCATTGGTTGTTATAAATCTTGAATGTCAAGGTTTACAGAAAGCATTCATCATTTAACATCCTTATGGTTTGTTTATACAAGGAACAGATCTCTCTGATGATGCCACTCTAATGTGCTTCCAGTTCTAGTGCCCTCACTGAAAGGACCACCCTGTGGTTGCCATGATAAATAACCTCACTGTGTGGCACAAGGGGAGATTCATTTAATTGGTGTGTTTGGACTATGCAAACCACGGTGGTTTTCAGGCATGGATTGCTTTGCAGATATCCACTCTTAGGAGTTGAGATATACTAACATGTTCAAATGCTTCAGGAAAGTTTGACTAAGAAACTGAGATTAATAAGGCTGCCATATTTTTATCTTAAAAGCTATTAAATGTAGGGCTGAGGGTGAAGCTTAGATGGTAGAGTGCCTGCTTTGCCCAGGGTTCCATAGCCAGCACCACAAAACACAGCATGGAAGGAAGTTCAGGATTTCAAGGTCATCCTCAGTTATATAACAAGTTCAAGACCATCCTGGGATACATGAGACCTTATCTTCTACAACCCCCCACCCCCCAAAAAAAAAACCTAGCTCAATCTGTAGAATAAAACAGTATAAGAGTCAGCATTGGGTTGAATCTCCAGAGTTTCCAGGCAACATGTGGGGTGTGGTTGTGTTCACACTAGTTATCCCAAAACTGGGGAGGTGGAGACAGGACAATGCTTGGAGCTCACTGGCAAGCCAGTCTAACCTAATTGGTGAGCTTTAGACCAACAAGAGACTCTGTCTGAATTTAATGGAAATTGATGGAATATCCAAGGAATGCCACTCAAGGTTGCTCTCTGGAATCCACACGCATATGCCCGCATGTGTGTGCCTCCCACATGGGCACACAAACATACTATACACATGCTGGGGGAAAAAGAACAAAACGAACAAACAAACAAGAAAACCCAAGCATGCCATAGGGGAAGCTGAAATTGAGTTCTTTTATCACATAAATATCAGTGAGGTCACTGGTAGCTTGTAAGTTCTCATTTGCCCACTGATGTGCTGGGACATATCTATCAGATAGATAGAGAAAGCTTGATCATTATTGTGTCCCCTCCTCCTTCTCTTGTGTCTTCCCTGAGTCTCCTGGTCATCTTTTATTCCTCTCCTTCCATCCTATTTCGTCCAACTTTAGACCCTGCCACTTCTGCTTGTGTGTTCTGAGTCTGTTTACTTCTCCTACATTTGTTTAGTACTTTCTTTTTTAAAATAATATTTTATTTATTCATTTTCAAGCAGAGAGAGAACCAGAGCCACCACCTTGTACCTTAGGTACTGGGGAATTGAACCTGGGACCTTAGGCACTAGAGGCAAGTGCCTTAACTGCTGAGCCATCTCTCCAGCCCATTGTTTAGTACTTTCTGACTCTGGGTGGAAGGATGAGTGTCGCAGATGGGCAGTATGGCGTTTCAGATTATGTGTTCCCTGAGGGAGTACTGGATTTATTCATAAAGCAGACATGAGAAACTATTTAATCTGTCATGGCTATTTCACAGGACTCTCAGAGTATGAAGTGTTCTTCATATTATGCATGCATGTACAGCACATAGATTTCCACATTTCTTTCTACAGTTATTGTTATACATAGTAGACATATATACGCCTCGGTGTTCTTTCTCAATCTCTTATGAAGCCTATCACTGTCTGTGGTGTGGTGAATCACCAGGTACCTGCCTTACCATCCTAGGCTAGACAGAAATCCCTTGATAGAAGAAGCCCAGGCTGAGTCAGGGGCCCAGCTAGGCAGAGCATGTTTGCTGAATTAGGTGTTGAGAGAACCTTTATATTATTCATTCTTTTACTGAACAGCTACTAATTGCCAGACTCAGTTAATGAAAACCACAAATGTGAACTTTCAAAGTCTGAACCAGGAATGAATTCCCTCCTGTGGAGCAAAAGTCAAACCCATCCAATCAGAGAGTAGCTGGTTACCCCCATAACAGCCATGCCACTATTGTACTAGTGGGCACATTTTGCCTAGCTGGTCAGGTGTGTCACACACGGCGGATCCATCAATGGGTAAGACTGTTGCTGACTTTTCTCCCAGCAGCCCTTCCCAGCACTATGGCAGCTAGCCAGCAGGAAGAAAGATTCCAATTCAGTTCCACTTGATTTCTCAGTGTCCTGCAACCAAAGCATGCTGTGTTAAAGAAAGGCATTTAAAGGCACGAATCAGACCTCAAACTCTCATTGAGTGCCCATTGCTCTCAGAATACATGCAAACTCCCTCCCATCGGCTACAGAGCCTGAGATGAACTGATACCCACTCTCCTCCCAAACTTCCTCCGCTCCACTCTCTCCAGGACTTAGCCCTGCCATCCCTCCTGATTCTCCAGTACTCCATCATTCTTCTGCAGGACCTTTGCACTCATCTTTCTTTTCCCATGATGGTCTTTCCCCAATCTTCTACAAACATGGCCACATGAGTTTCAGTCACATTTCCTCATAGCATATGCTGTTGTCTGAAGTCATCCACTTGGTCCCTGTCTGCCATCCTCTCCTACTAGGCTTTGAAAGCCCACATTTGGGCGTTTTATTGTTGTGTCTATAGCTACCTAACGGTGTCTGGTGCAAAGTAGATGTTCAGGGTAAGAATGAATAAATTAAATCATGCCACACTGGGATTCCCTGAATTATGACATTCCCCTCCCCTGTGTAAATGTTAAAACTCTCATCCTAATGTGATGATCTTGGAAGACAGACCTATGAGGATGTAATGAAAGTTCTAATCCGATAACACTTGGATCCTTACAGGAAGAGGAAGCTGGAGATGGAGCTCAATTTGGTGGAGTGTTTGTCTAGCATGTATGAAGCCCTGGGTTTGATCCCTAGCACCACATAAAAATCAACATGGTTGTGCACACTATATAATCTCAACACACCAGAGGCGGAGGCAAGAAAATCAGAAGTTCAAGGGCAGCCTGGTCCACATGAGACCCTTTCTCAAAAAGCAAACCAAACAAAAACAAAAGCCAAAAAACCCCACCACCAACAAGGGGCTGGGGACATATCAGCAGATGAATTGCTTGGCAATCCAAGCATGATGACCCAAGTTTGGATCCTCAGCACCCATGTAAATGTGTGGTGGGTGTGGTGCTCATCTGTGATCCCAGCACTTGGAAGGTAGAGACAGGGGATCCTTGATGTAAGACAGCTAGCTAGGTTATCCTAACCGGTAAGCTCTGGGTTCAAATAAGACCCAGCCTCAGGAAATGAAGAGGAGAGCTATCAAGGAAGATACCCAAAGTCAACCTCTGGCCTGTACATGCATGCACACAAATATTAAAATGCATACACACATACCCACACACCACACATATACACGCAAAAATAAAAACGAAGAAGAGGAGGAGAAAGAGTTTGGGTACTTTCTGAAGAAAAGTGATTTATTACCTCACAGTTCAGAGGCTCAACAGTATGGCGCCAACATCTATTCTGCTCTGATGAGGGCCCCATGCCAGATGACATCAAATGTCGGAAGCATAGGAACCCTATCCCAGACTTACTGACTTCCAGAGTCTGGAATTTTCTTCTTTCCCCCTATGTCCCCTACAGGAAGGGATAGTTCAGTTTCTAGCTAACATAACCTTGGGGAGTGGCTGTTTGACCTTTAAGATTGGAGTCTCCCTGACTTGACTTCCTGAATCCTCAAAGCCTCCTTTCTCCCTTCAATTCTGAAGAACCTGTGGTACAACAAGGGCCCAAGGCTCCAAGGCCAGCCTTGTGTGGCAGGGGGCACACCAGCCCTTCCAGTGGCAACAGTCACTTCTGGCAACCAGATCACCTCATTTTTCAAGAGAAATCACTTCAAATTTTTAGGTTAAAAAAAAAAACCTCATTCTTAAAATATTGGAAATTAAATTGCACAGTGGATGAATCACTTTGTGAAACCCTGAGTACCTGAGTTCAAATCCCCAGGCCCCATGTAAAAAGCTGGAAGCTATGGCAGGCTTCTGTAATCCCAGTGGGCTTGTGGTGAGAAGGGAGGCAGAGACAGTAGAATTTCCAGGAAGTTTATGAATGGTTCAGTGAACAATGAGAGACCCTGCCTCAGACAAGATGAAAGATGAAGACTGACTCAAAATTGTTCTGTGATCACACACACACACACACACACACACACACACACACACACAAATAAGTAGATGAAATGAAAATAAATTAGAATAAAACAACATGGACTCAACAAAATTCAAAGTCATAGGCTAGCTTTGTCTGTTTCTAGTCTCTGCCTAAAATGATATACTGATAAGTGTTTGATGTTGTAGTGATCAGTGACTGATGTGAGTCTCTTTGGGGCCACTGGGGCCTTGACAAGGCACTTGTGGTAAAAGTATGGTTGGCAGAAAGGAAGATGTTTTCAGCTACAGCAGAGGAAACTTTACCTATCCTGCCTGCAGGCCAGACCTACCTGAATATAGCAGTCCACAAACAATGTCTCCAGCAGGCTCCCTCAGGCTTAGCCGGTGTGGATGGGAGACCTGGGGACTCAGATCACCTGGCCTGTCTCAGCAAGAACAGAGAAGGGCACATGGGACCATCTCGTGTGAGGTTGTCAGCTTTTGTGTGTTCTGTGTGGAGTCATAGTGCAGCTCCTGGTCTTCTAGATTCTTCTTTCCCCCAGAAAGCATCTTCAGCTATGAGATAATTGTTCTTGCTTCAACCCCAAACACATTTCTCCTGAGAAGTGGTGTTCTTCTGAGCCACTGGGCTCCAAGGCAGTGAAGAGAGAACAGTGGGGTCAATGAGTGGCCAGGACTCTGTGCTGCTCTTCATGGCTGAGGTCATAATCAGAACCAGCACTGTGTATGATTCTTACAGCCTATGTAAGGATTCAATTTTTATATAGCAAATTCCAACACACTCTCCTGTGTATTCTCAATGGATTACCTCCTGTTTCCTCTACTAGATAGTGGAAACTTCTTTCTTTTACTTCTAGGAAAAACGTGACAAAATATAAGAGCAAATGAAATAATTTGTCCAAATTAAGAATGCAGTAGGGACCTAGGGATGTGGCTTATTCAATAATGCCCTTGCCTAGCATACACAATCCCTAGCACCACATAAATAGGGTGTGATGGTCTATACCTGAAATCTCGACACTCAGGAGGTAGTCAGGAGGGTCAGAAGTTCAATGACATCCTCAGCCACATAATGAGTCCAACAACAGACTAGAATACTTAAGACCCTGCTAGAAACAAAATAAACTACAAAAAAGCAAGGAGAGGGCTGGAGAGATGTTTCAGGGGTTAAGGCATTTGCCTGCAAAGCCTAATGACCCAGGTTCAATTCTCCAGAACACACATAAGCTAGATGCACAAAGTGGTCCATGCATTTTGGAGTTCATTTGCAGTGGCTAGAGGCCCCAGTGCACTGATTCTCATTCTCTCTCTCTCTCTCTCTCTCTCTCTCTCTCTCTCTCTCTCTCTCTCTCTCTCTCTCTCTCACACACACACACACACACACACAATCTCTCTCTTTCTCTCTCTCTCTGCTTGAAAATAAATAAAATATTTCAATATAAATAAAACAGGGAGAGAAGGTACTATTGGGTCTCAGGATAGAACTATAGGTATTTTTAGACAATGTGTCTTTAAGCAATAGCAAGCAACTCTCTAAATGAAGCTGAAAGTCCTGCCATGCACCAGGTGCCTGGCCTCTGGTTGATGTAGGGACCTGAGAAGGGCATCTGCTCCCTAGAACTCTCTAGAAGGTCCCTGAAAAAGATTATGTGAGAATGTGGTTGTTTCATAAAGTGGCCTTCCTCTTACTTCCTTTTTCCATCCACCCAGGGCCCTGAGAAAAAGCCTGAAGGACAGGAGATCACCGCTGTGACATCCAGGCCACTTGCAGAGAGACGCTTCCTGGTGTTTGTGATCATGGTTTCTTTCTTCAATCACTCATGTTGTGCGCATGGCAGAAGGTGTCCATGAACAGCTTCTGAGGACATTGAATGCCACCACCATACCTGGATATTTAATTCCTCACAAAGACTGTTTTTCAGTTCTATGTACTACTCTTCAAGAACATTATACCTTAATTTTATTACCTGTTTTTTTTTTCAGAGAATTCAAACAGATTAAAGAGTCTCAATTCAATGGAGAAGTCATGCTGATTTAATTAGTTAATGTTTTTCAAGCACTTTTCAAGAGGCAACGTGATGGAGAGCCCCCAGTAGCAGGGTTAGGAGTTACTCAGCACACTGTGTTAAAGCATCTTCCTCCCATCCCTCCTTCCACATTGGAACTGTGGTTAGTTCCAGAGAGGGCTTCGTTCCATGAAAAGTCATTCTTCTTGGTCACATTGTGTGTCAGGGCCACTCACAGCCATCTGTGGCCCTGTGGTCACAGAACTCCACTTCTAGTAAAGCTGAGTCTTGAGCTGTAGAGATGGCTTAGCAGTTAAGGCACTTGTCTGCAAAGCCCAATGACCTGGATTCAATTCCCCAGTACCCAATAAAGCCAGGTGCACAAAGTGGTGCATGCATCTGGAGTTCATTTGCAGTGTCTAGAGGCCCTGGTGCACCCATTCTCTCTGTCTGTATCTCTTCTCTCTATCTTTCTGCTTGCAAATAAATAAACAAATTTTTTTTAAAAAGTGCTGAGTCTTGCCAAACTCTTAGAACAAATGTCTCTCACAAATAGTTCAGAGCCTTCCCACTTTCTTTTCCTCCCTATGCAAAAGGAGTACCCACAATGCACCTGTCTCACTCTTCCTCTCCATCTATTCTTCTTGCCCTGGATGGTGGGTGAGTCATTTCATCTCTTTACTTTCTTCCTTTCTTTTCAGGGAAGCGCAAAGATTTTTTCTGGGGATAAAAAAAAACAAAATGTGCTCACACTCAGTCCTATAGTCCTGGGCCACACATTGCTTCCACATTGATACATTTTGCCTTTCACAAGTATACTAACTTCTCTCTTGTTGTAGAGAAATGAGCCATGGTACAGGTGCAATTTTTTCTGGGCTTATTTTATATTAAAATATTCTTCTAATATGTTCTCAAACAAGATGAAACTTGATCTGGAAGCAGCATTTGCTTGGGTATCAAAAGTCACCCTGCATCCTATGGTGCTCAAACCTTCAAGATCACTTAAGAATGTCGTGACTTGTGTCCAAAGTGACCCTAGAAAGCAATGCGTTTAGCGTTCAGCTTGGTTTCTGTCCCTCTCCAAGACTTGCTGTTAGTGAGGGTTCTCTGTCACTGGTGAGTACTGTCCACTCCCGTATACAGCCTCTAAGCCTCTGCTTTCTAGGAAATGAGAGGAGAGATTAGACCCCATAGGTGTTTTGAAGGAGAGTGTGTGTAATCCCAGCACTCAGGAGATGGAGACAGAAGAATCTCGAGTTTTAGACAAATCTGTGTTATACAGTGAGACCCCCATCTTTTAAAGAGGAAGAGAGAAAGTTTGTTTAAAAATATAAGAATGTTGTTTGGGATATAGTTTGGTTAATAAAATGCTTGTTGTGAATGCATAAGACCTGAATTTCACTCTCCAGAACCTACATAAAAAAGCTGGATATGGTGATGTGTTCTTATAATCCCAACACTGGGGATGTGGAGACAGGTAGGTGCCTGGGGGCTTGCTAGCCAGCCAGTCTAGTCTATTTGGCAAGGCACAGGCCAATAAGAGGCCCTGTTTTAAGGGCTGGAGAGATGGCTCAGCAGTTAAGGTGGTTGCCTCCAGAGCCTAAAGACCCAGGTTCAATTCCCCAGTACCCAAGTACCCATGTAAGTCAGATGCATGAAGCGGCACATGCATCTGGACTATTTCTTTCTCTCTCTGAATCTATGCACAAATAAATAAATATTATTTTTTTAAAAAAGAGGCCCTGTTTCAAAAAAAGGTGGATGGCATTGGAGGATGACACCCAAAGTTGTTCCCTGGCCTTCACACACATATGTGCACAGGTTCCTACACATACATGTACACACACAAATAAGAATAAATAGGCTTTGAATGAGGAACCAAGAAGGTCCTGCATGAGCACAAGTCCCCAGTTGAAATACACAAACTGTGATGCTCAGTGGTATTTCCCTCCTTTTCCAGCTGAGGTTCTCCTCTGGATGGGCAAGGAGTACAGGATGAGTGGTTCTGGGCATGTGATCCTAGCCCTTGAAGTTAAACCACTTCTTGCTTTTGATATAGGGAGTTAGTTCTCAGAGCCTTGCACGGACTAGGTGCCCCTATCTGTTTGTTGAATAAATGGTTCAGGCAGTTTTTCAGGCAGTAAAGGATTTTAGAAAATGATGGGTTTAATGATGCTTTCAAACACAAATGAACTCCTGTTAGAAAGATACAAATTTATAAGCCGGTTTTCTTGGAAAACCTCAAAGTTCTTTGTGACCCAGAAAAAAAAGTCGTAATAAAATTACTCTTTTTTTTTCCCTTCTCCCAGAATGTTACATTTGGAGAATTACAAAGAGCCAGGCAACTCATTTTCCATTCACCATCCTAAGTGTTAATGGACCTCTAATTCCCCAAAGGTGGGAGCAGCCATGTTCCTTTGCATCTCTGTGTTTTAGAAAGATAAAGGGTATTTAGAACTCTGGACCTGCATCCCAGTGCAATGCTCCAATTTTACTTCTCACTAAGAGAAAGACCTTGGCAGAGACTACTTCTACTTTATTTCCAGTTTGAACTCTTTTATTCTCATTCAGCACCAGATTAGTCCACTTTATAGCCGATAGTGTCTGAAATAGGGAAGCAATAAAAATAAATGTATAAACTATTCCCTAAATTGGGTTATTTTGTGGGAGTTGCCAGAGAATTCATTAACTCTGATTATGGATTTTGATGTCCAATGGTCCTGGTTGGTGTCCTGACTATAATGCTTCCTAGCTTGGAGACCATGGACAAGTTTCTGAGCCTTTCTAAGCCTCAGGGTTGTTTTTTTTTTTTTTCAAGATATGGTTTGTTTTTTTTTTTAAGTTACCAACTGAGGCATAACAAATGTATCAAAAGTTTGGTAACTTAAACCAACTACCGTCACACATTTTCTCAAGATTCCCTCCCTGGACAGGGCTCAGCATGGGTGGCTCATGTCAGGATCTCTCACAAAGGCTCCAGTCATCCTGAAGTTGAACTGGGGGTGGAACATCTCACTCCCTGTTGCAGTCAGCTTTCTAGCTGCTGCGAAGAAAGAACCCAAACAAAAGCAGCTTGTGGAGGAATGGGTTTATTAGGCTTACAGACTCGAGGGGAGACTCCATCCTGGCAGGGGAAACGATGGCACGAGCAGTGGGGTGGACATCACCTCCGCCACAACACTGGAAACAGCGGCAGGAAGGTGTGCCAAACACTGGCAAGGGGAAGCTAGTTTATAACCCCCATAAGCCCGACCCCAACAACACAGCTCTAGCAGTTGTAATTCCCAAACTGCCATCATCTGAGGATCAATCATTGAGAACACATTCATTTGTTTGTGGGGGACACCTGGATCAAACCATGACACTCCCTCACCCTCTTGCACATTGGTGTTTTCAGCTGGACATGTCACTTTTCCATGTAGCTTCTTCTTTTGACATCTAGCCTGTCCTCCTCACAGAGGAATAGCTGTGAATAGCTAAGAGGCTCAAAATGGAAGCTACCTGACCACTTTGAACCCTAGTCTCAAGAGTACAAGGTCACCTGCATCACTTCTTGTTGATCAATGCATGGCATAAAGCCAGCCAAATTCAGAAAAAAGGGGAAATAGTGTAGAGCTCTTTAAAAATTTTATTTATTTGAGAGAGAGAGAGAGAGAGAGAGAGAGAGAGAGAGAGAGAGAGAGAGAGAGAGAATGAGCATGCCAGGGCCTCCTGCCACTGCAAACAAACTCCAGAGGTATGTGCCACTGTGTGCACCTGGCTTTACATGCGTACAGAAGAACTGAACCTGGGTCATCAGGCTTTGCAAGTAAGCACCGTTAACCACTGATCCATCTCTCCAGCCTGGTGTATAGTTCTTGATGGAAAAAATATCCAAGAATTTATAGCCATGAGAAATCAATGAGATAATGCCAGTCAGTATGTCCTTCACAAATACAACATGCTTATTATGCTATACAGTACTGAAGCCATATGGCTACCTATTTCTTGGAACCATCATTTATCTTGGCTGGCTTTTGGCTTCTTCTTGGTATCTCTCTTTTCTGTCTATAACAACTGAACCCAGAGAGATGCTCTTGTTTATTGACAATGTTTACCATGTGCCAGGCACTCTTTTGAATACTTTACTCCTGTTAGATAGATTGATACCTATGCTGAATTTATTTTAGGCACAGAGAAGGAAAGTAACCCGTCTAAAGCCACACACTTCGAAAGATCTGGGGCAGCAGTTTGGATACATGAATCAGACAACCTGACTGACTACATAATCCACATTTGTTCCAGTGGGATTAGTGAGTTACACCACTCTGAGGCCTCTTCTAAAATGGAATGCTTTTTTATATTTACAAAATATAGAAATAATTGACAGAAGTTAGTTTCTTGAAGCAAAATGAAAAAGTTGAGACATGGAATTGAGTGGAATTGATTGCTTTAAATATAAATAGAATTACCCAGAATTTCACTCTGGTATATTGGCTAATATGCTAGCTAAAATAGGAAATAAATACCCGATGTATGAGTAAGTTTTCCTATTGTGGATGTCCAACATTGATTTCTATTTCAGTTTCTTCTCCACTGTCCCAACTACTTTCTGCAAAATAAGGGTATTAACAATTAGACAGGATTGAATTCACCAGCACTGGTGACTTTGACTAGAGGAAAATCTTTGTAAGTGGTAGATATTCTTGTTTGGAATTAACCACTGTATTGGGTGCCCTGATTCATTGTTGAAAGAGTTTCCTTCTGCATCCCCTCTGTCTGATGCAATTTTTTTTGGAAATAAAGTCGCAGACATTTAGTAAATTTGTCCCTAAGCCCTTTATAGTCTAAAAGGAACTTGGATATTCTGCCCACGAGTGTCACCTCCTACTTCTTTCTGAAATAAAAAAGGGATGACGATGGTAGAGGAAAGAGTTCTGTACTGAATTGAATCCTGCTTTCTGGTGCCAGGGAGGAAAGCAGGGGACCAGAGGCAGGGACTGTGAAAAGCACTCCCAAGACTCTGATCATGAAGGTACAAGTGTAGCTTTGAGTCAGGAGACCAGGATCACAGCAGAGAGGCCATCACTAACTAGTTATCTAATCCTTAACAAGTTGCTTTGTCTTTGCAGGCTCGTTTTCCTCATCTGTCAAGTCAGATGAAGGTCACGGAATAGATGATGTCTAAAAATCCTTCCAGCTCTACAGTTCTATTCTGGGTCTCTCTGCACCTGCAGCCAGCCATGTGGGGGCAGGAAGGGCACTGGTGAGGGAGACAAATTTAGTCAAGAGAATAAAACCCTTTCACCTGGAGCAGCCCTGTGTCCTCATGTGCGGGGGTGCATCACAGGCTTGTCTCAGATTATCCGAATAATTGAGTGAGTTCCCTCCTTTCTTTGCCAGTGGACACACACACACACACACACACACACACACACACACACACACACACACACAGAGCTTTCGTTTTGCTGGGAGCAGCAGCTGTTTTTCTGAAATTTCCATCCCAGGGTTTCCGTCCTCCACTGTGCCCTCTCAGAAACCTGTCATGGTTTTTCTGGATGGATGCCCACAGAATTTTAATCCAGTCAGGGAGGGAGGGAGAGAGAGTGAGTGAGTGAGAGAGAGAGAGAGGGAGGGAAAAGGGAGGGAGAGAGAAACTGCGTAACAAAAAGCAGAAGCCAGTCATAGGCTTTTAAAACATATTTAATTTGTTTATTTCAAGGGACTGGTGCCTAGAAAGGCATCTGTCAACAGCTGCAGTTATACTGCCAACCTGGAGCCACAACTAGAGCCAGAGAATTCCCGTAGTCAACTGGCTGTCCTTGAAGATGTAGAGGGCAGCCTGTGTGTGTTAGGGACCTCTTGAATTCTACACTGGGTTCTGAAATCTCCAGACACTTGGTAAATGCTGGCTTCATCAAACCAGATGCTTTATCAGAGTCCCATTCAAGGTCTTCTCTTCCCCAGTAATCCATTTGCATATTTGCATTTCCAGTATGCTTTGGTGGTGGTGGTGGTGGTGTGTGTTGGGGGTCTCTGACCTCCAGAATTTAGGGAGTCCCACTGCTTTAAAAGGCACAAATTCCAACTCAAACTTGTAGAAAGATTCCCCCCAGCTACTTAGAAATGTTAGTTTCTCCACACTGATCCCAAATACTTATCCTGCATGTTTACCCCCCCACACACACACTGAAAGGTTGCTGCAGAAGAAATACTCTGCAGAAATACTCTTGGGAGAATGTTGCTCCTAAGAAACACTCCTAGCAAGACAGAAAGAAGAGGTTAGACACACAAACCTCTGGTTTCTGCTGAGACTTCATGTTGTTTGGGTAAAATAAATGGAAACTGATACCGAATGATCAGGCATTGATAATTAGGTTTGAGTTCCTTGCTCAGTCTCTCTGATACACACCATCATCCCTCAGAGATTTGAGGAATTCAGGCAGAGTGCAGAGAATGCAGGCAGAGAGGGCAGAGCCCTCAGGACTTGGTGAAGAAAAGACTCCGAGGTTTTGAGTTTATTCAGAACAGCCCAGTTACATTCACCAACCTGTGGCTTGGACAATTTATCGAATGTCTCCAGCTTCCTAAAGCTGAAATGTTCCCTTTCCCAGGCAGGACTAACGAGATTAAATGAGTTCATCAACTCAAGAAGTGAATGTTCAAAAAAAGATCCAGCACTCAGGAGGCAGAGGTAGGAGGATCATCGCCATGAGTTCAAGTTCAGGTTCCAGGTCAGCCTGTCAGCCTGGACTACAGCAAGAATCACACACACACACACACACACACACACACACACACACACACACACACACACACACACACACACACACCCTTCTAACAAAATATGCCATTATCATCCCTTAGGAGGAATGTAAAGGCAGCGTCCCCGCCCCAAGGAAGACTTCCCTTCAGGCCTTTGACCTGGCACCACAGGTGCCCTCTTTGGTTTAGCAGGCTGCCAAGAATCTGCTGAGTCCTGGCAGTCAAGGATCTGGAACCACCTGAGATGGTCCTGCTTGATGGAGGGTGTAGTTGGGAACGCTACCTGACCTGGACAGCTCCTAAGCAGACCACTTCCTTCTATTCACTGGACGTGGCCCATTTCACGAGTCCTGCTGGGTGACAGAGATGGGTCCTTGAGCTTGAGTTCGGGACCCATAACCTTAGGAGCAGCCCAGGGCTGACATCTCCAGGAAAGCAGGACCCCATCCTAGTCCTGGGGACCTCGCCTAGGAGGGGGCGTGGTGATGGGATCCAGACCCCCCCCCTCTCCCCTCGAAGCACTTAGTGGTAGAAAGTAGTAGGAAGCAAGACGTAGGGGTCTCTGAGAGCCAGTCTGGGCGGTTGAGCATTGCGAGAAGTAAGCCTTAAAAGTTGCCTGGATTTTTGTCTAAATCCCCCTCAAGGTCGTCAGGCCAGGGCCCTGCGAGGATTCTTTATCTTGCTTCCTCCTGTCCCAATGAGTCTCGTGGGGACAGCCCGCATCACGGGCACTTGCCACCCTGCGGACACTGATCTATGGGGATGGGGGACCTGGGTAGCGCAATCGCCCAATGATCAGCACTCAGCACCCAGTCCCAAGTCCCCGAGGTCTGTCTGTGGAATGACGCGCACCCTCGGGCCCAGACCGAGAGCAGATTCCCTTAAGGGGCTGGGGGTGGCGGGGCAAGACCTGTGATGGACCCAGCTGGAGCCGCCCACCCCAGACCCGGGGAGATTCGATGGCTCGGTGGGGACAGCGGCTGAGGCCAGGAGGTGGCCTTCGTCGGACGGAGGGGCGGACGGTGACCACGGAGGCCTCCGGGGACCCGCCACACACACCAGGAGCCCTCCCCACCCGCTCGCCGCGACCCCCGCCCCTGGCCCCCGCCCCTCCCCCTCCCGCCTCCGCCCCATTCTGGGAATTGTGTGGAAAAATTCTCAGCCAAACCTCCCACCTCTCCTCCCCACCCCACCCCCCACTCCCTTTAAAAAAGCCCCTTTCCTTCGCGGCCCCTGCACTCTTTGTGAATGAGGGCAGGGAACACGGCCCTTCCCCCGCCCAGGAGCCACGCCAGACCGCCGCGCTCAGAGGACTGTTTGTTAATAGTCCAATTAGATAATTGCCATCTTTCACTCCTTTTGCTCCGCATTTCCCATAAAGGAATGAATGGGGAGAGCGGCGTGGAGAGGGCTTCTGCCCCGGCAAGGTGACGAGAAGGGCTGGAGCATGCTCCTTGCACAAGGCCATGCGCTTGAATTGAATCATTGTGGCCTAATCAATGCTCTTATTGGATTACTGGCTGTTGCTTTTCTCAAAGATATTGTAGCAGAGACAATGAAATAGCTAGGGGGAAACTTTTTTATTTTTTTTTGAAGCAGATCTCACAGTTGAGATTTTTCCCTCTCTCTCTCTCTCTCTCTCTCTCTCTCTCTCTCTCTCTCTCTCTCTCTCTCTCTCTCTCTCTCTCTCTCTCTCCTCTCTCCTGCTGGACTCTGAGTACAAAGCTGCCCTTTGAATGGCCTGCCTCAGGGGCTGCTGGAGGTGCAGGCATGAACAAAATCCGACTGAAAAACTAAATGAAGAGAGGTGGCAGTTTAAGATGGCTGTCAGCGACGAGGTGTGTTAAGGAGTTGTTTGGGAAGAAAGCTTGGTGGGTTTCTTCTTCTTCTTCTTCTTCTTCTTCTTCTTCTTCTTCTTCTTCTTCTTCTTCTTCTTCTTCTTCTTGTGTAGGGGAGAGACTTTTGGGGGAAACTTTTTCTCCTCCCCTCTTCTCTCCCTACCCAGAGGCAACTGCTTCCCTCTGCAGGGGCTGTGAGGGGCATTTTCCCTCCCCCACCCCCTCATTCAGCTCTCTCTGGCGAGTGTGGAGAAACCCCCTCTAGCCAGTATGTGAGCTGGAGGGTCAAAGGCAAAGAGAAAGTTAATAATGCCTGCTAATGGTACTAACAATTCAGGATGAATCTTGTCAAAAGTTTTTCTGGAAGTGTAGGTCTTTGATTGTGTGTTTCCTGAAAGCAAGACCAATCATTTCCGTTTATTCACTGGCTAAACCCCTACTTGATTGGGGACAAGGACAAGAAACCATCTATTACGATCTGATATATTATCCAAACAATTTAGTGTATTCATGAGGTAACCGAAACGTGGGGGCTGCGAAATTACCCGTAATCAATTGCAACGGCGAGCGTGCGTCCCCCCGGGTGTCGGACAACTACAACTCGGGAGCCGCCGGCGCTCGAGCAGGCGGGAGCTGCTGCATTTCGGAGTCCACGCGCGGTTCCACGGTCGCCGGGCTGGGGACCCTGGACGTGCTCGGAGGACGCGGGCGCAGACGAGGCGGCGGAGCCGCGGCTCCGCCGGGATCCTGGAGCAGAACCGCGGCCTCTCGGCGAGCGCGCCCCTCTCCCGCCGCCGCCGACCCAAGCCCTCCGGCGGGGACATCCATTCTTGCCGGCCACCGAGCTTAGGAGCTGCGTCGTAGGGGTTTTGTCCCCTTCTGCCCCCTTTTTTTCTCTTTTTTTTTCCTTTTTTATTTTCCCCCTGTGTTGCACTGCCTATGTTCGGGAAACCAGACAAAATGGACGTCCGGTGCCACTCGGACACCGAAGCCGCCCGTGTCTCGAAGAGCGCACACAAGGAGAGCCGGGAGCTCAAGGGCGCCGAGGGGACCCTCCCCGCCGCTTTCCTGAAGGAGCCCCAGGGCGCCTTCCCGGCGTCGGGCGCTGCGGAGGACTGCAACAAAAGTAAATCCAGTTCGGCAGCCGACCCGGATTACTGCCGCCGCATCCTGGTCCGAGGTGAGGATGGGCAGGGCTGTGGGGCGCGTTCTTTCGGGGGAGGTTTGGGGGTGGGGAGTGAACAACTCCTGGGCCCTGGCTGTGCGTCTCCCCGGGCCAGAAGGTCCGGGGAACCGATCGGGACTTCGGAGAAAGTTGCTAGCCCTTTCCTCCTCCGTCCCGCTAGCTGCTGAGGACTGGAGCCCGGGGCTCCCCCGCGCGCTCTCTGCTGGTGCCCCGCCGACACCGGTGCTGGGGGGACTGCCAGGGGGTTGCGGGGATGGGGCAGGCCTGGCCGCCAGGCTGCGGCCTCCGACCCGGGACTTCGGAGAGGACGTGCGCACGTCCCTATGGGTCGGACGGAGGCCTGCGGGCTCCCACACCCTAGAGGGCAGAGCGCACCCAAGGGAGCCCCGGCCCGGAAGAATAGCCGCCGATCATGGGCTCTGGCCCGGCCAGTTGGCGCGCGGAGCGGAGGGCCCTAGCGCTGCGCTGCGCTGCGGGCTTGGCCGCGGCTGCCAGGAGAAGCGGCCGAGCTGGAGGGTGAAGCTGCCAATGCCCCCTGACTGCTTGGCTCGACCTCGCTTGGGGCGCGGCATTCGTTCCTCCCGGGCAGTGGCGGCGGCGAAGCCCGGCCCCGGCCAGCGCCGCCCCCGCCAGCAGATAGCCAGGCCCGCTGGCGCGGATTCTCTCCGTCCCTCCTCCTTCTGCCCGACTCCGGAGGGCAGGAAACCCGCGGTGGGGGTGGGGATCGCTGGAGCGCCGGCTGCTCAGCAGCCAGGGGCCCGCAGAACCCGAACTGGTCAATAAAGGCACCCTCGGGCTCCAAGGGATTCGTATCACGGAGTCCAGGCCCCCTAGGCCGAAAAGAACATCCGCCTATTTGGAACTGATTTTGTCCCTCTCCTGTCTGGAGGGTTCTACAAAGTCTGGTACGTTCGCCATTCAGTGGTGTGAAGTTAGCACCCTTACCCCCACCACCACCACCACAGACACAGCCTTTGCCATGGCCACTTTCTATACCCGCCGCAGCCTGCAGGGACCTGAAGCTAGCTCAGACCAAGGAAGCTGAGGAGATGGGAGAGTTCTGGGTTCTGGTGGCTGACATCTCTCCTTCCCTAGATGCCAAGGGGTCCATCCGAGAGATCATCCTGCCCAAGGGCTTGGATCTAGACCGGCCCAAAAGAACTCGCACGTCTTTCACCGCGGAGCAACTCTATCGGCTGGAGATGGAGTTCCAGCGTTGCCAGTACGTGGTGGGCCGCGAGAGGACCGAGCTCGCCCGGCAGCTCAACCTCTCCGAGACCCAGGTACCCTAGTCTGTTTGTACTCAGCCCTGCCCCAGGCTTCCTCCCCACCACCCCACTCTGCCTGGTCTCATCATCTAACCTGGCTTGGGAAGGAGCTTCCCAGGGGAGTTGAAGGAGTTGGGACCAAAGGGGAAGGAAGGTTTAAGACTTCCTCCTCCTCTTAAGCTGTTTTCTCTTGTGCATCCCCAAATCTTACAAGGTTTATGCTCAGCACACCTTGGACCTGGCCCAAGGGGACTCAAATCCCGTTGTTTTAGGATTCTTATCGGTTTTCAGACTTGAGAATTTTTAGAAGGCTTCTGGTTTATAACAAGCCAGTGTTTTTGCCCATTTGGGGGCACACCATTTTGGCCAAATCCCCAGGGTTCCCTTTGGGGTTCTCAGCTTTACTGGGTATCTAGGTCCAGTCTGCAGGAAGTAAGATTAGAAAGGTCTTGCCAACTTCTAGAGACCTGCCTGTGCAGACCTGGCATCCTGACTCTTAAAAAAGTCTCTCCCTGGAGCCAGTGCGGAGTGGCACTCTCCTGCCCTAAGAGGCCCTGTCTGCTGAGTCAGTAGTGGTCACAGATCTCAGAGCCTTAAATCTACATGTCGCCCCTGGAGCTGATCCATGGGAGCCCTGGGTCCAGAATCATAGGACTAGGATGAAGAGTTTTGCCCAGAGAGGCTTTTTTTTGGGGGGGGGGGCTTGCTAAGGCATGCTATCTACTTGGCCTGGTAAGACAGTCTTCTTTCTGAGGACTAGTGCCATTCTCTATGCTAGCCCTGAAGCAGGCAGGGATGCATTTTTGGTCTGGATTCTGGGCTGAAGGCTGAGGGGAAAACAGATGGGGAAAATATCGAGTTGACTTGGCATAACAGTGTTTCCTATTGTGTCTCTTACCTCCTCCTTTAGTTTTCAAAATCTAGACTGGAGGGCTTTCCCTTATAGCTGATCCCCTCTACTCAAGGCCACTACTAGGCCAGAAGAGGGGCACACCGAGAAGAGGAGGTGACAGAGGAGGAGACTGGAGAGTTACATTGAGTCTACCTTAGTCTCCTGTCTTCCTCCCATCATTCCAGAGCTCATACTGTAGAGCAGAGGGAGTATAGCTCAGACGCTCCAATCCTGCTGGAGGTGATAGGAGGTGGAGAAAGCTTGGCCTATAAAGTCCATCCTGCACAAATTATTCCTTCTACAGTTACCTTTCCTGTGTGACGCTGATTCATGCTCTACTCTTAAACTAAGAAGTGGGAAACCTTCTCATGCAGCCTTCAACAGGAGTAGCTCCTCTGAGGCTAAATTCTAGAGGCTGTGGCCTGGGGTCCAGGAAGGTTGGAAAACACTTGCCCCTTAGCATCCTTCAGGCCTTGGGCCAAGCCCCAATCCTGCTCTGGATAGCGCTGCAGCTCAGTAAAATCTCTCCTAACCTTCCTCGGAGTTAGGGTCGTACAGATTTTTATGACTTTGTTTTTGTTAAGGGCTCAGGCCTGGCCCTGCTTCCATGACCCAAAAGCGCAGCCTCCTGGGCAGGTGGCTCCTGGCGGTGCCACCTGCCCAGCTACCTGGACTGCGGGTGGGGCTGGGATGGGGCTGGGACTGGGGCTGGGCTAGTGGTCCCTGCGCCATCCCCCCTCAGGCTGGCTCTCTTTGACGCTGCTCTCCCCTGCCCTTCTCTCCCACCTTCCGTGCACCCCGGAGCGCAGGTGAAGGTCTGGTTCCAGAACCGACGCACCAAACAGAAGAAGGACCAGGGCAAGGACTCGGAGCTGCGCTCGGTGGTGTCGGAGACGGCCGCCACGTGCAGCGTGCTGCGGCTGCTGGAGCAGGGTCGTCTGCTGTCGCCGCCAGGCCTGCCCACGCTGCTACCGCCCTGTGCCACGGGCGCCCTGGGCTCGGCGTTGCGCGGGCCCAGCATCCCCGCCTTGGGCGCGGGCGCCGCCGCGGGCTCGGCCGCCGCAGCCGCCGCCGCCGCCGCCCCGGGTCCCGCGGGCGCCGCGTCTCAGCACCCGCCGGCCGTGGGTGGCGCTCCGGGTCCCGGGCCCGCAGGTCCTGGGGGACTGCACGCGGGTGCGCCGGCCGCCGGCCACGGCCTCTTCAGCCTGCCGGTGCCCTCGCTGCTGGGCTCCGTCGCCAGCCGCCTGTCTTCCGCCCCGTTGACAATGGCCGGTTCGCTAGCTGGGAATTTGCAAGAACTCTCCGCCCGGTACCTGAGCTCCTCGGCCTTCGAGCCATACTCCCGGACCAACAATAAAGAAGGGGCCGAGAAAAAAGCGCTGGACTGATTTGAAGTGTTTGCCTGTATTTATATTTATAGTATCTATTGTGGTGGTATTTATGGACTTTAGGCGCCCAGGGTTCCTGCGCTGCCCCCTGGCTCCCTCTAGACCTCTGACAGCCCTTCTTTCCCATCCCGCTCTGCTAACAATTGCATCCCACTTGGGCTATTTTTGCTCTCTCCCCCTTCCTCTTAACCCCAATTGCCTTCTGAATCCAGGAACGATCCAAAGAATTGGGGGGAAATGCCTGAATTAGCCAACCTGGTGCCCCCCACCAATGCCAGCCCTGGAACCAACCAGGCACAAGACTGGTCCACGTTGGGCCGCCGCCGCTGCTGCGGATTATTCCCTGAGAATACTTCAAAGAGGGAAGCTACACGCAGATCCCACGGGCGGGAAAGCCTTGTAGGTTTCTTTAGACCAAAAAGGAAGGCAATCCGAACTCTTGCCGGAGAAATTGGGGCTTTGGGGAGCCCTTGGCCCCACTTTGCCGACTTCTCAGGGTCGTGAGTGCAAACTCAGCTTCCTGGTGGGACAAATCCCACCGAGTTTTATCCGAAAAGAGAAACTCAACTGTAAACTCCCCATGGGCCCACAAAAAAAAGAAAAAATTAAAAAAAGAAAGATAAAGCAAGGATTCTAGGAGGCAATGGTGGTGGTACATTTGACCTAATCAGCAATAAAGTAAGAATAATTACTACATAAAACCAGATGAAGTGTAACCCGTTTTTAAGTACTTATAATCGTGGGATTTGAAAAGGCGCAAGAAATTCAGGCTAGAGAATGTGCCCATGGGCCAATGCAAAATTAAAATTCGGGGAGCTGCGAATTTAGAAATTTACAGGGAAAAAGCAAAGAAAAAGCCAACCACTAACAAGAAAAATATTCGAAATCTTCTCTCCAGAGCTGTTTGGGGCGGTGGCTGACCGGCAGGCAGCTGGAGGCCATCACCAGGACCCCAGCGTAAACCTCCAGGTCTCCCAGTGGAGAGGTTCCAGAGAAACTGCAGGTTTGAAAAAGGAATCCACGCCCACTGAGGACTTTTCCAAACTCCCAGATCCATAAAAATTTCCCCATCACACAGGGACAGGAAGTCCCTGGATTTCTGAGCAATTGCTTGCAGAAGCAGGGTTTGATGCCAGGGTTTTTCTGGCCTCCTGGGTTAACCCTAGTCTGATGCTCTTGCCTGGCTGAGAGGAAACTCACCCATCCCCTCTTTCCCCAGCACCAGGGTTGGAGGCCACCAGATTAGATCCCTTACCACCACCACAGCCCAACAAACCCCAACCCCGACAGCTAAGGCCACCCGAATTTTAACCAAAATCACAGACCCAGGGCGTGAGGTGCCGCAGTGTCTAGAATGTATTAGTCCATCCGAAACTAGCGCAAAACATTTTTTAAAAAAAATAGTAACTATATTGTAAATTATTTACGTCGGAAGATTTTCCCCTTTTTTCTTTTTTCTTTTTCTTTCTTTCTTTTTTTTTTAAGGCAGTAGTGAAGAAAATAATGAACGATTCAAACGCGGGTAGGTGTCTCTGAATCCTGACAACTAACTTTGTTCTGAATGTTTTGGATATTTGGATGTTTTGTATTTATGTGGTGAGAGTGAAATATATATATCTATGATGATAAATGAGGTGTATTTTTGTCTTATATTTGAAGGATAAAAAACAAACAAAAAAGAAGAAAAAGAAGACCTCTCTTGGCCTCCTGGGTCTGAGGGTGCCAGGACCCTGCATCTGGCACTGGGAGCTTGTTCATTTCTGTCCCCAGAGAAACAGAGGTGCTTGGATCTGGCCCGCTGTCCGAGTGTCTGGCTCTTCTTTGATTGGTGTGGTCACCTCAGGACCCTTCTAAGAATAGCAGGCTTCCTCATAGCAGGCTTCACAATTGAGGACCTCGTTAAGGACTTTCCTTATTAAGGACTTTATCTCCTTAACAGCCTTGGCTATTTCTAGAGTTTTCCAACTGCGTCTTCATTTGGGATTTGAATTTTTTTTTTTTTTGGAATTCTGGGGTTCAGGAAAGGCAAGATTTTCTTTTCTTCTGACCTGGAACAAGTCTTTCTGTCATCCAAGAGAGAATTTGAGGACGACAGAAAATAGGAACTGCCTATTAAGTCCCGTAAAAGACCTCTGTGTCCTCCTGGCTTCAGGAGATAGGCTATGGTATGGGTTAATGACATTGAGCTTGGACTACCTAAGGGGGAGGTAGGAGTGACCACAGAGAATGTTGGTGGCTAGGGAGAAGGTTGGGTGGTGGGTATGCTTGCTCAAATGTATGTAGTCTAGGCTGTCCACACACCTAGTTGTTGCTGAAACTGTAATTTCCTGGTGTCATCCATGCAATCAGGCCCTGACCCCAATTCATATGCTGTGCCTGCACCTGGAGACCCCCTTTTGGGTGGAGACACCCAAAGGGAGGCAGGGGGTGGCAGCCAGTGTAGTCCTGGAACTGAGTTGGGGCTCCTTGGGCTTGGGTTTTGCTGACAGAGCAGCAGCCCACACACAGTTCACTTGTGCTTTTCAAAGTTGCTTCACAATGCTTTCTTCTCTCTCTCTCTCTCTCTTTCTCTTTCTCTCTCTCTCTCTCTCTCCCTCTCGTTTTCAGATTCCTCCCTTCTGCCCTGCCTGTCCCAAGGCCAAGGCTGTGGGTGGTTCTGGCTTAATTGTCTTGGCTGGTGGCTGGGAGAAGGTAGCTTAATCTTAAGGAACAAAAGGAAGCATAAAATCTCAGCATCAGGGTCCCCAACAAGCTCAGCCTCCTTTCCCAGCAGGCCTGGGAGATTACCAAGCAGATCCCTCCTTCCAGCTCCCCACCTCTCCCTTCTGCTTTCTTCTTCCTGGATGGGGAAGTACCCCTCACCCAACACCTCTTCCTCTCACCTCCCTTCCCTCCCTGCCTGGCTCAGGGTGCCAGGGCTGCTGAGCTGGGAGCCTGCCGCTTAGAGAGTGCAATTGTTCTTAAAGGGCCTCTTCTGCCCAGAAAAAGAATCACAATTTTAATTAAAAAACATTTGTAGACAACCCATTTAATTTTAGTGTCTGTCTTGTTTTCCTTCCTTCTACAAGGGCCTCTAGCAAACTGCCTTGGTTTCTGAAGGCCCAGGGAATTGAAGACTCCCAGGCCAGGGAGGAGGCAGGTGTCTCCTGTGGCAACAGCTGGCTCTGCAGGCAAGAAGGTTGGAGGGCTCCTGGGAGTCTGAGGAACAGCTGGGATGGGTTGGGGTGCCAAGAGGACTGTCACACTGAGGCCTCCTCAAAGCAGCATCTTAGTTGTTTCAGAGCAGAGAGAGAAAGAAAACCTTCCCCCCCCCCAAGGGGTCAGGTTTAGGAAGGAACTGGGAAGTCTCAGTGTGGAGCTGCTGGGGACACAAGCTCTGATCTACTCTTACTGGTAGCCTAACCCTGAGGTCCTCATTCTCATGCAAGAGATCCAGCAGCTTTAGGGGTGCAAATAGGACTTCACAGGCATGGTTCTTTTATTCCCAATGGCAGGTCTTTTTCTTTCTTTCTTTCTTTCTTTCTTTCTTTCTTTCTTTCTTTCTTTCTTTCTTTCTTTCTTTCTTTCTTTCTTTCTTTCTTTCTTTCCTTCTTTCTTTCTTTCCTTTTTCAGTCTCGTTTTAAAAATCTGAATGCAGAATTGCTCAGAACCAGGGTCTTTAACCTCCCACTAGGGTCAGGTCCTCCCTCGCTCCCTCGCTCCCTCCCTCCTTCCCTCTCTGTCTCTGAAGTTTCCCTCAAACTAACTGAACTCTTCATCCCTGTTTGTGCCCACAATCTACTAACTCCCACTTCCAGCTCTCTTTCACTGCCAAGGCTCTCTTGATGAATGGTTCAAATTTCTCCCTTATTCCTGCTTTCTTTCCTGTCAGTATTTCAACTCTGTCATCTACTTTAATCTGGAATGCCCTAAGTAAACCCCTTGACTGCTTTGGTCTTATGCTACCTTAATTTATAAAAACATTGTGGTAGACAGCCAGCCACATAGCAAATGGAGCGTGAGGCTTGTGTATACAAACTGATGAATTTTTACACACACTGAGTCCTTCCAGTGAAACCTTTTTTGCATCTTTCTCTCCTTAGGTCATCTCACCACAGTGTCAAGTCTACATGAAGTCTCTCCTGCTTCTCTCTCTTCTTAGGTCCCCTCATGACACTATCCTTTTCCTGATCAGAAAGATGCTATATTGCAAGTGTGTTATGGGCTCACAAAAGCCTTTCCAAGAAGTCTTTCTAAAGTTCCCTAAGGATTTCCAAGTCACACACCTCTTCCAACCCTGTGACTTGTTTAAGTTTAAGTGACTTGATCACACTGATGAGCAGAACTTAAACATTTACCGAATCAGAGTTTTATCTGGATAAAGCCCAAATCCAGCTGTTTCAGAGTCACTGTGGAAACCGGTTATAATGACATTCCTTAGCCGCAGCTCCAAGGATGCACTAGAAGTTCTGGGGTTTTGTATCTTTACCAAGTTTCTAAAGAGCTTCTAACCTGCCCTAACACAGCTAGAACCACTGAACTAAAGGGCACACTCCTAGCAGCCTTCAGCAAGTGGCCCAGGGCCTGGGTCTGGGAGGAATACAATGGATGTTTGTTAAACAAATTAATCCCCCTTTTCTGGCCCTGGGTAAAGTTTCTTGGACCACACATTGCAATTTAATACCATTTTTTTTACATGGGGAAATCTTCACCTTGCACAGTATTTTTATTGCGTATGTGTCCTGTTGATTGGGCAGGAGAGGGAAGAGGTCCACTTTGCTGGTTCTCAGGTCTCTGGTAAGGTCCTTTGTAAACCCAGCTTGGGCCACCTTGCAGAATAGGCTGTTGCTCTCTTTCAGGCCTGGAGACTCAGAGAAGGCAGGAGGGGAGCCCATTGGGTCTGCTAAAAGGTTCCCTTCTTCATAGGAATTGATGTCCCTGTTGGAGAGTCATCAGAGCTGTGGGCCACCAGGACAGAGAAGGCACAGTTAATCAGGCACAGTTACTTATTCTCTTATGCTGTGGTGGGGTTCACTCCATTCTCCCATTCTGGGAGTCAAGCCCTGGGCCTCAGACATACTGTCAGCCACTCAAGTTCTGACTCCCATCCTAGCTGTCTTGCCTTGAAAACACAAAATACTGTGCTGTCTGTGTTAATATTGCATCCATTCTTAGAAATAAATCATATCACGCATGTATACCATTGCAATGCAAAACTGGTTTTTAATATTTTACTTATTTATTTACAAGGAGAGAGAGAGAGAGAGAGAGAGAGAGAGAGAGAGAGAGAGAGAGAGAAAACCAGAACCAGGGCCACCACCTTGTGGGTCTGGCTTATGTGGGTACTGGGGAATTGAACCCGGGGCCCTGGGCACTAGAGGCAAGTGCCTTAACCACTGAGCCATATCTCCAGCCCCCTGCAAAACTGTTTTCTTCATACAAAACTTCATATGATGAAATGCTCATCTAAAAAGTTTGTCATGCATGTAAAAATGTATACAGCAACTCCATGGATGTGAGTGTGTGTGTGTGTGTGTGTGTGTGTGTGTGTGTGTGTGTGTGTGTATTTTGCCTCAGTATCTTACAAGGTTGAAAATTCTGATTTGGTGCACTGTGGGAAAGAAATTCACTATAGCGACTATAAGTTTCGACCTCTGGAGTCAGAATGACTGGGTTCAAACCTCAGAAAGAGTCCTGAGTCACCTATTCTAAGCTATGTACATATGTGTCAAGTGAAAACAATAATGATTCCGACCTCTCAGCATTTTCTTCACAGAGTATGTGACTGGTCAAAGCACATAAAGAATCTAGCAGAGCTTAGTACAAAGCAGACCTCAAATACTGGCCATTTATTATTAGACTGTGCAAGTGAGGAAGTGGTTCTTTGCTGAGGAAGTATTTAAATGTGGTTGAGCAAGTCAAAATGTGTCCCCCCCCTTTAGAATAGGTACCACAGCTATTAGTAAGCACAGCATTTTTACTCACAATGATAAATTATTGTAATGACTTAGCAAATAGACCTCAGCTGTAGCACTTAGCTGCCCACGCTCTGAGACTGATGACCTTAGCAGAAGTCAGCCACCTTGCCAAGTCCCATTTCCCACCCAGGGTGGTCTCCAGTGACTGATAGAGCCCAGTCTCTGCACTCCAACATTGGATAACTTTGTAGGTTCATCTTAGTTTCCGTTCTCCCTGAAGAATAGGTTGAGGTTTTTGTTGAGAGTCCAGTGGAGTTTGACTTCTCCTTCCATCCAATCCTGCCTCTTCCCTTTCTCTCCACAGTGGTTGAACTTGAAGCACTCCCAACTTGAACGAAATGGGATGGGACAGAGCATGCTAAGAGGTGACCATGTGGAGGGAGCCCTGAGGACCCAGAGCTTAGGATGGCTGAGAGCAAAGAATGGGACTCAAGTCAGGCTTGAAGGCAGGATATGGAATGTCATGACAATGACATTTAGATGTTACCATGAAGGGGGCTGGGGAGGGGGACACTGAAAAGTTCTCCTAAGGAGTTGATGGAGTCAGCATAGTGCTACTTGTCAAAGATCTTTCTGACAGTTTGGGAAGAAGTCCAGGGTGATATGGAAACAGAAGTGCAAAGATTCTGAGGCAAAGGCCAGCTGGTGAGTCCTCTCATGTGGGGACAAGAGGGCATGAGAGGGCTGATAATGGTGACATCAGTCGGTGCAGAGGCAGCAGAGACAGAGAAGAGAGAAGGGTTCAGGATGTTTTGCTAGGCTGGGGAGATGCTCAGTGGGCAAGGGTACTTGCTACACAAGCATGAGGACCTGAGTTTGATTCCCAGCACCCATGTAAAAAGCCAGGCATAGTCTGCAACCCCGACACTGAGGCGGATAAAGATAGGATGACTGGTCTAAGGAAGAAATGGAAAACTCCAGGTTAATAGAGAGAAGAGACTGTTTCGAGACATAATGTGGAAGAGTGAGGAGACATGATGGCTTTCTCTGACCAGCATTCGTGTATGCACAACACACATCACACACACACACACACTATATATATATATATATATATATATATATATATATATATATATATCACAGCAACAACAAAAAGAAAATTAAAAGTAAAGCGAGAGGATCTTAGTATCAAACTGGAGGTGACTGCTGGCGGTATTGATTCCAAGACTGAATCCATGTTGAACTTTGAAATCATTTCTCTGATGCTAAAGAGAGGCAGGATATGCCATCACCACAGAAGTCTCTACTGGATAATGTTGCTTTAAATATTCTAGCTCTAAAAACTAGCATTCTGGTTTTATTCCAATATCTTGCTCTCCTCATCTCTGAAAATATTAATTCTGATTCATTTGAAGTTTTTCAAAGCTCTCTTATTCTGTTAGACTGTTCACATTGTAATAGGCACAGCAAACCCAGTTGAGGGGCTGGAAAGATGGCTCAGTTGGTAAAGTACTTGCCATACCAAAAATGTGGAGAGTAATTGAAGAAGATACCTGACGTTGACCTCTGGCCTCCAGATGCTTGTGTACATATGTGCACGTGTACTTACACACATGGACATGCACCCACTGTTACCCTTACCTTCCTCTTGTTGCTGGCACAAAGCACCCAAGGAAAGGATAGGAAAGGATTTATTTTGGCCTATAGACTCTAGGGGAAGCTCCATGATGGCAAGGGTAAAATGATATCATGAGCAGAGGCTGGACACCACCTCCTGGCCAACATCAGGTGGACAATAGTAGCAGGAGAGTGTGCCAAACACTGGCAAGGGGAAGCTGGCTATAACACCCATAAGCCTGCTCCCAACAACACACCTCCAACAAGGTTCTGAACCCCAAATGGCTATCGCTGGGGAATCTAGTATTCAGAAGATATAAGTTCATGAGGGACACCAGAATCAAACTACTATCCCCACATACACTACATATAAAACACCCACACAAATAAAACCCTCTGGGAGCTTTTTGTGCTTAGATGGGGTTTGCCAGCTATGGAACATTTAAAGCAAGATGATCTGTCAGGGATGTTTACATTGGGATGAATGTCAGTGCCTTGAAGCCATCTCTTTTGTAATGTTCTTCAGAGGAAAACTTTGCCATCTCCCAACTGGTGGGTGTAGATCTACCTGTTGAATTTTTGGCAGCTAAGTGTGGTAAGAGACGATAGAAGTCTCACTCACCATTATGTATGTTTTACTCATCCCTTTTTGCTCTTAGTTGCTCTGATCTTTTTGTCTTCCAAGTCAGAGGCTTTTTGGTTCACTCTATCCAGAAAAACATAACACTAGTGTTCTGCTATGGTCATGTAAGGGAAGACTCTGGGCTGCTCAGAGTACAGAGATGTTATCAACTAGGAGTCCAACTATGTCTTTTCTCTATGAGTCTTATATCTGCAACCTTGCTTAACTTGTTTATTGCTTCTGATGTTTTAGTCCATTGAAAAGTTGTTTCTTCCCTTAGTTTTCCAAGACAAGGCATCTTGTGAAAAACAATGAATATACTTATTGAAGAATGAACAAATTAATTTTCTTCTTGATGGAATAGATGTGATACTTTCAGATAAGATGACAATTGCTGTGTTTTATTGTGAAATTCTCACTCTTCTTGAAACTTGATGAAAACTCTTGGCCTAGCTTCTCCATGACCATGGAAACCTGTGGTTACAATACGGTCATTATGATCAGATATCTGTTTCTCAAAGGAGTGACGGAAGAAAATCTTCCACTCAGGTGAGAAAAGGCCACAGAGAATGCACTGAAAAATGGGATGGTAATTCTGTCTGCATCTCTGAGCAGAGGATATCTACTCATTACCATTATTCTCTTCTCATCTAGAGCAACATGGCCGCTGTGCATGGACCACTGTGAAAGCCCCCTACTATCTTTCCTACAAATCATTCAAAGTAGAAACTTTGAATGTACAATTCATGTGTTGGTACCACGGTTTCCCTCCTCCCTGCCCCTATCCCCCTGAGGACCTTCCTCAGTGGGATTGCTGGAATACGCCATGGAATGGAGGCCTAGGAGTTATGTGAGCAGCAGTTAGTCAGGGGAGGCTACAACCTATTCTTGCAATCCATCCATATTGTAACCACGGTGATGGTTCTCAAACGCAGACTGTAGTTACTTGACTGTTTAAATGTCTCAGTGGTTTCCCATTGATAAGAGAACAACTTCAGTTTCCTTACATGGCCTACAAAGTCATTAATGACCAAGTCTTGCCAATGTCTCTATTTCTACAAAGGAATGCATTATGGCTCCATCTTAATGGACTTGAACGTGTTTCAGATTATTCACAAACTCTACCTCTATCAAGAGCCTGTTTTACTATTAACCTACTCCTCTTCATCCTCACCAACATCCTATTAATTTAACAATTTCCAAATTCCTTCAGGTCTCATTTACAAGGCACATTAACTGAGAAACCTTGGATCCTGAAGTCTGAAATAGACCCCTCTTCTTTGTGTTTTTACAAAATCCCATGCTTTTCCTATCTTGTCCCTTATGCTTTACTCCTGTAATGATGGGTTTACTTGTCATGTCTTCCCTAATATGCTGCATGCTCTACAGCAGCAGGGATTACATTCAGATGATTCACCTTAGTTCACCCTTAAGAAAGTACCTGTCGAGAGAGCTGTGGCCCATCTAACCCTACCAACCCACCGTAGGCTGATGACCCAGATCCTGGCAAGAGAGGAGCCACCACAGTCATATCGTGGAGGATCCATAGGGAACCCAGCAGACAATGACAGATGAACAAGGGACCTATACCCACAGCCATTCAATCAACACAGGATAGGCCAATGAGACAGAAACCAAGGATTTTCGACACAAGGACCCCTAAACTCGCAACATTAAGGCAGCCTTAATACTCACCCACCACGACTCAGGGAACTGAGCGGAAGAGGGGGGCGGAAAGATTGTGAGAGCCATGGTGGGGGAGACTGTCCGGAGGCATGGCACCCATCATTAACAACACACTTGGGCCAGGAAGACCAGGCTGAGTACTAGGATATCCAGGATCCCTTGCCACAAGGACTAATACAGAGAGCCCACGGAGGAGGATATACAACTGATCAGGGATGGGGAGGGGGGGAATTGGGGAAGTGGGGATAACAACGCATGGTTTGCCCACTAAATAATGTAACTCATTATGGACAATAAATTTATATTTAAAATAAAAAAAAGAAAGTACCTGTAATTGGTTTTTTTTTTCTTTTCTTGGCAGGATCTTATGTACCTCAGGCTCGCTGCCAACTCACTATGTAGATGAAGCTGACCTTGAACTTCTGATCCTCCTGTCTTCACCTCCAAGTGCTGGGAAGACAGGTATTTGTCACACACCTAGCTTTTTTTTTTCATGTGTAGCAAGTAATTTTAATGAAGAAATAGGAAAATGATAGTCTAATAACTTCATTTTATTCAACCAAAATAACATATTACTAAAAGTGTAATTTACAAATTATTATAGTAATTATTATGGAGATCTTCTTTGTAAAATCAGGTATGGTTCAGATACTACTATCAAATAGTATTCAACTCGTAGCATCTTTCCTAAGAAAATCTCTCTATCTTGCTCTCTCTCTCTCTCAGACACACACACTTGTAGTTTTATTTAAAGTTTTACAGTATAATTCAATTTTTTATTTGTTTATGAGGAAAGGGAGGGAAAGAGAGACAGAGAGAATGAGATAGGCATGCCAGGACCTCTTGCCACTACAAATGAACATCAGATGAATGTGCCATTGTGTGTATCTGGCTTTATATGCATACCAGGGAATCAAATCTGGGCTAGCTTTTAATGCAGTACTGGGAATGGAACCCAGGACCTCATGCATAGTTGGCAAGCACTTTACCAACTGAGCCACATTCCCAGTCCTGAGTCATTGGTCATAAGTGTTTATTCAAAATTATTTATTGAATGTGTGCTAGTGAGGACTGACCACTTAGAATGATAACCCTTCTCATACATGCATAAATGAGAAATTTAACATGAAAAGCAATTTGTAGCCTGTGTTAACAAGAAACAGAGGCATGGAGAATCAGTGTGGCTATGGAGGGGGTGTAAGGATGTAATTTAACTTTGTCTTTCTGTGTCCTGAAGTACCACTGTGAAGAGCGTGTTTAAATCTAGTTTTGCTTATGGCCACATATGTTCTTCCCTAGAGCTTTTCCTTTGTTTAAGGTCCTTTTATTTGATGGCCAAGACCTTAAATTAAAGAGCTAAATATTGTTCTTAAGTTTAGGACCTTATATGAAAGAGCTAAATATTGTTCTTAAGTTTAAAAATCTCTTTTTTTTCTTATACTGGGGATTGAAACTGAATTTAGCTATATTTCTGAATGATATCTCTAGCTACCCTCTTTTTATTTAAAAAAATTAAAAAAAAATTTTCCAAGGTAGGATCTCTCTAGCTCAGGCTAACCTGGAATTCACTATGTGGTCTCAGTGTGGCTTCAGACTCTCTGTGACCCTCCTACCTCTGCCTACTGAGTGATGGGATTAAAGGCATATGCCACCATATGCTGCTTTAATTTTTTTATTGAACACCTTTTCAAATATTTATTGGACATTTGTACTTTTGTAATTGATTATGAGCTTTACTGTATGAACAAGTTGCATATTGGTACCATCCCCCCATGTTATCCTTTTATATCCCCTCTCCTCTGCCTGTCAGTGGGGTTATTGGTATTCATTTCGAGATAGGATCCACTTAAGTTTCTTAGATAGTCTTGACCTTGTGATTCTCCTGCTTCAGCTGCCTGAGTAGCTGGGATTACAGACTTGTACCACCACAGTGGCATTTTTTGGAGGTTCTAGGAGAATGAATCCAGGGTATTGTACGTGTAGGCAAGCATTCTACCACTGAGGTACATATTTGAGCCTTAGATTGAACAACCTTGAGTTGAACAATCTATTTGCCCTAGTTCTCGGTGCTCTCCTAAATTTGATTTCACTCTTTAGATTGTCACCCCCAGGACTGATACAGAGCAAGCACTTTGATATCTGTAGGTTAACTGATGAGAATGACAAAACTGGTTTATAAGGGTGTCATAGTCAGCCGCATGCTGCCGGGATGAACTTCCAAACCAGACACAGTTACAGGAGGAAGGTATTTATTAATGTTACGGATAGAGAGGAAGTTCCATAATGGTAAAAGGGGATGGCCCTTTTTTTAATGACCAGAGAGAGAAGCCATCACTAACACCACACACACACACACACACACACACACACACATACACACACACCCACACACACACGCTCGCACGCATGCACGCAC